>JANSVA010000007.1:32772419-32791287 GCA_025504915.1 Erythroxylum reticulatum | reverse complement strand
CAGGGCAAAAAAGGTTCGTGGCATTTTCTTGCCAGTCTGGTATGAAATGGAGGGTATGATAGACATGGATTAACCTAAAATCTAATGTAATTGATATAAACAATTCAGGCTCAGCTATTCTCGGAGCAGATACGTGAATTCAACGCTAAGGTAAACAATATCATAAAAAAGATTATCAAAATTTATAGTTTAAAGGATTCGGGTTTTTTCATCTTCTGTTACTTCGATACCTGATTTTCTACTCTTAACTGATGCTTTCAGGAAAGGCTTTTGTTGGAAGAACAAGCAAGATTATGTGAAAAGGTAAGAGACTGTCTTCTCCAACGAGAACTCTCAACTCTTATACCCATTGTCGGTAGAATATAAGACTCAGACAAACTAGAACCATCAAACCAAGAAATTCACTCTGAAACCGGTTATGACCTTAGCATTCAGCATTATGGTTTTAAATTGCGGACTACAGGTTGAGCAATGGGGATACAATTACGATAAATCACGATAACGGTCCGGACAGCAATCGGAATTTAAAACCACATGATCAGCTCATGTAATAAACTAGAATCCCAGACTGGAACCTTCATTGCTTAATACAGCCTTTTATTGGTCCCATAGAACATCATACATAACCTAAAGCTTGAAACTTTATTTCCTAGTCAATAATGGACGGTTGTGCCTGATTTACAGTGTGCTCCAAACGGTATGTGGACACCTTTGTCTGTACTTTTTATTCTTCTTCTAGGACATGGTTGGTGTGCTTTTTGTTCTTTTTGTGTTCCCCGTATATGCTTTCATTAACGTTAAACTCTTGACAGTGCGGTGCAAAATCTTGGACGCAAGCTACTCATGAACAAGAAAATGAAACATACTTCAGTCTGAGTGGCAATAGTAGTTCAGAGGTTGGGACTGAACTGCTCATTGGACTTCCAGAGTTCCGAAAACTCTAAATAGTTTTTATTGTATTGCTTATGAATATGACAAATTATATACGCATGTTCTTGCTTGACAATGGCTTCTTGTAACTATCTCATATGTTCATGTGTCGAACAAGTTTCATGTAATACTGACTCAACTATCTGCCAATAACACGGTCGTAGAGTTATACTTCTCCAAGGAACAGATAGATTAGCCTCCTCTGAGTTATCAGAGTTCCTTAACTTGCTTGAGAGATTCAAGGTTCAGGTTGTCTTCAACATCATGCTACATGCCATTATATATGCTCCACTTGAGACTCAAATTTAAGGATTACCATAGTCTTAGAGTTTGAAGATGTTCTTTTTAAAGAAAATTATAATGAAAAGCTATTATAATATCGCACATATGAGTAAATTAATTAACAAATTATTCATAAAATTCAAAAACATTAAAAGATTCTTATAAACCCCTTCAAATTAATCATAATTTAGTTCAAGCGTTTTGAAAGAATGAACTTAAGTTCGAACTTGTCTTAGTGTTAGATATATTTGAAAAGTCCTTTTTTTATAAAATTAAAAGATACTGTTAGCCAAATTAATAAAATATTAACATAACTAATGTTTTAAACTAATTGATAAGGGTATGTTTATTTCTATTTCTTTTTTTTTGTATTCAAATTTAGTAAAAAAATTTGTTAGTTTAAGTTTTTTGTTTCTGTTTTTTATTTTGGTTTCTTATAGTTTTTTTTCCTATTTTTATAATCTAATTTAATATGAAATAAATATATTTTTATAATCTAATTATTTAACATATTATGTTTATAAGAATTATGTACAATTTAATTTAATATTATATGTTTAATTAATTAAAATCAGTTATTAATAAAAAATATGAATAAATTAATTTTATTTAATTTTTAATCAAATTAATTAAATTAAATAATTATTAACAAATCTAATTAAATTTAAAATATCTTCAAAATATATAAAAATTTTGAATAAAATTTTATTTAATAATTAAAATAAACATTAATTTATAAATAAAATTTAAAATATTTTTAAAATATATAAAATATTCAAATAAATTTTGATTTAATAATTAAAATATATTTAAAATAAATATTAATTTATAAAAAAAATTAATTTTTAAATCATTTATTTAATAAAGTAAAATAAAATAATTAATAATTTGTTAATAACTATTATATAATAGTTTAAAGTAAATTTATTTAATTAAAAATAATTTATATTTAATTTTTATCTAATATGTAATTATTATCAATGATAAGATATAAATATATTGTTATTAATAACCAAACGTATTTTTGTTTTTATTTAAAAGAAACATAGAAATTGAAAACATAAATAAAAAATTTAAAACTTAACACTAAATTAAAAAATCTCAAAAGGTTGAACACAATTTGTTATCCCTAATAAAAATTATTCAAGTCAATATTAAATATGCACCTTAGAGATGATAATAAGGATTGACTTGCGTTTAATTCTCAAATCAAACTAAAAAAGACATTCAAATTTTAGATATAGGAGTGTTGGAGTCAAAACTTGACTTGATTATGATTTAAAAGCTTTTGTTATATAAAACCAAATTCCTAATTATTATCTTATGTCTGCATTTTTAATAAATTGATTTAAATATGCTAGGGTCACACTTGGGTGAAGAAGCCACATTCAACAAAAAATGAGCTTACACTTTTTGAATATATCTAATGCCTTAAATGACTTGAATTAGGACTCTCAACTTAGAAATTATGAATTTGATCTCACTTGAAAATATTCGGTCCATTTTAAACTTAATGAAATAAATTTGATTTGAATGAACATTAATCAAAATTTAAATTTAAAGGTGAGTCTAAATTGAGATGATTCGAATAAAATAATATCATTTTGTTAAAATTTAATAAAACAATATCATTTTATTCAATAGTTAAAAAATCAA
Organism: Erythroxylum reticulatum; assembly: GCA_025504915.1. Taxonomy (NCBI): domain Eukaryota; kingdom Viridiplantae; phylum Streptophyta; class Magnoliopsida; order Malpighiales; family Erythroxylaceae; genus Erythroxylum; species Erythroxylum reticulatum. The sequence continues at coordinate 32,788,419 of JANSVA010000007.1, read as the reverse complement.
TTGACATAAACAACATTATTTTATTAACTATAGTAAGTTGTTTTGAATCTGAATTCGATTGAGATTTAGGTTGTCCAAACTCATTTAAGTAGGGTAGGATGTTCGATCCAAATCCAACTGAGTTTGGATTAGGATTGGATCTAAAAACAAAATCTACCTTTAATAACAGAATCTATCTTTAATAAGTTACACATTTATCCAAGACTTCTAAAGTAAGTTGATTGGGTAGCTAAAAGTGATTGGTTTCTTAATACTATTTTTTCGAGTTCATCTCTTTGTTATGTATTATTAATTTGTTAAAAATTTTATTTGAAATTCGTAATTTACAAATTATTATGTATATTTGATAGTTTATCTAGAACGCACTCTAATATTAACAATTGCAAGTTCAACCAATATAAAAAAAAATGGTTTACGCAAGATAAATACAAGAATATGATATTTTTAATCTTTTTCATATATAAAAAAAAATTATACCTACCTACTAAGAATTAAAATCGATGCATATTACACCCCAAATCTACTACTTATCTAGCTAATATATATACAAATTATGTTAAGAAGTCTTGAAAGAAACTGAAGCAGAGAATTTTGAAGTATAGAATAGTGTATTGATTTTTTGATGATCAATGTTGTACAACTTTTTTTGAATTTTTACATGATTGAAGATAAGCTAAATCTATTTGAATACAATACAATATGAACTACATTATCAGCTAATGCATGATTTATTTGATATAAGAAGATGAGATGATGTTTAATGCTTATTTAGACTAAGATGATATTACAACTAAAAGGTTACGGGGATGAGTTGTTATCAGCCCCTCGTAGGCTAACATTTGAAAGAACATTTAGCTTGTGACATAACAATAAAAAAGGAGCAGAACCCAATGGTTTGGTGAGAATTTTAGCAAATTAGTGAGAGGCCAATATATGACTTATGAATAGAGATTTCTTGGCCACCAAATCATAGACAAAGTGTATATCAATTTCAATATGTTTGGTACAAGCATGAGGGACATAATCTACAGCAAGAGAGGTAGCGCTAATGCTGTCACAGTATAAAAGTTGTTTGATGTCAAAGAAGTCAAGTTTACTAAGTAGAGAATTAAGCCAATATAATTCAGCAAAAACTAAAGCAATGCTCCTATATTTTGTTTCAATACTAGATCTGACCACATTAAGTTGTTTCTTAGAACTTCAAGAAATTAAGGAGAAGCCAAAAAAATAAAATAACTAGATGTAGATCTGCGATCGTCAAGACACCTAGCCCAATAAACATCAAAGTAAGCTATGATGGTTAAGATAGAAGGTTTAATTAAATCCAGACCATGAGATTGGGTGAAAGCATAATGAAGAGCATCAATGATGGTTTTAATAAATGGTTATGAAGAACCAGTCACCAAGATATTATCCATATAAACAAGGAGAAAAGTAGTGTGTGTGGAGCTGGGTGAATGAAGAGAGATGTATCATCTTTGAAAGAAGTAAACCTAAGATCAACAAGTTTGTGACTTAACCGGTGAAACCAAGCTTTTGGGGTTTGCTTGAGATCATAAAGAGATTTGTGTAGGTGACACATATAATGAGGATGATGAGGATCAGCAAAACCAGGTCGTTGTTGCAAGAAGACAAATTCTTGTAAGTAGCCATGAAGAAAAGCATTGTTAACAATGAGTTAACGAATGGACAAGTTTTTAGCCAAGGCAAGAGTAAGAATGAGTCGAATGGTGGTTAGCTTGACAATTAGACTAAAGGTGTCAGTATAATCAAGACCGAGTGATTGATGATAGCCTTTTGTAACTAGGCGGATTTTATAGCGATCTAGGGAACCATCAGTGTTAAACTTTATACAGAATACCTACTTACACCTAAAAATATTTGCACCTGGAGGAGGGGGATAAGGGACTAAGTGTTGTTATGACGGAGAGTTTTGAACTAATCAAGCATGGCTAGTCGCCATTGAGGAAAATTTTTTGCGTAAGTGAAAGAAGTAGGATCTGGATCAAAAGACAAAGGAATAGTGGTGTGGTAAGGAATATGGTCAGGAAAATTTTTTAAAGGTCAAGTTTTGTCTTGTGCGTAAGTGACCATTAGATGTGTAAAGGAGGATGATGATTGAGGAACAAGTGGAATAGATAGAGGAGAGGTATTGGAGGTATAGGCGGGGAAAAAGTACTAGAGACATGGGCAGAAGGGAGAACTAAGCAGTAGTGGAGGAGCAGATGATAATTGAATTTATAATGGAAAAGAGAGAGAGGTGGTAGAAGAGGAGGAGGAGTTTGTGTGGAATAGAAGAAATTAGTTTTTAAGAAATCCAACATGTCGGGAAAGATAAATTTTATTGGTGGAGGGTTCAAAGCATTCATATCCTTTATAATTAGAGGTATAGGTGAGGAATACACAAGGGATGGATTTAGGTATAAGTTTATCATGTCGAGTGTGAGCAAGGAAAGGATAACATATGCACCTAAAAATAAGAAGATGAGTAAGATTGAGAGAAGAGTTGAACAACAGTTCGTGAGGAGATTTGAAGTGTAAGGTAGATGATAGTAAAAGATTTATAAGGTAAATAGTAATGGAAAAGGCTTCATTTCAAAATATTTTTGAAAGAGAGTTGTGAATAAGAAGGTGATACCTGATTCAGTTATGTGACGAATTTTACGTTAAACAACACCATTTTGCTATGGGCTACGGAGACAAGAAATGCGAAAACAAATATCATGAGTATGGAGAAAAGTAGCAAACGATCCTTTCATGAGTTTAAGAGCTCTATCACACATTGAAACATTTTAATTTTTGTAAAGAATAAGTTCTCAACAATGGTTTTAAAAATTGAAATTTTTGTAATACCTAAGACTTATGATTAAGAGGAAAGATCTAGGTATAACGATTGAAATCATCAATAAAAATTATAAAATATCTTGAACCAGAAAGGGATAACATAAATAATGGTCCCCAAATGTCAAAATGGATAAATTGAATAGGTACAGTACATGTAGGAAAAGAAAGATGATAACTTTTACGCTGAAGACATGAATTATAATGAAGACAAGCATAAGACATTGAATCTGATGAAAATAAATTGGAAAAGATCTGAGAACATGGATGAACAAGGCGTTAATGCCAGAGGTATGAAGAAGTATGTTAAGAAGTAAACAACTATGGGATTGTTGAATTTTATAGGAATCTTGAGAGGGTACAGATTATTGTGGATGTTTCCCACAAGAAGTGAAATCTTGGTGGAAATATCCATTACAACATAACCAGAGGGATTAAATTCAATTAAACAAGAATTGTCTTTAACAAATTGAGACACAAAAAGTAAATTTGCAATAAGGTTAGGTATAATGAGAATGTTATTTCAATGAAATGGTCGAAGATTCATATGGAAAGATAAGGAACTTTTCGAAGTAATGGGTAGAGGAGTATTATTATTGAAAACAACTTGATAAGTACCATGACAAGGTTGAACAAGGTCGAGAATATTAGTGTTGGGTGTCTTGTGAGAGGAAGCACCAGTATCCGGAAGCCATTCAATGATTTCACTAGGGGAGCAGATAGAGGAAGGTAGGGGAGGGGTAATGTTTAATGCGGAGAAGGCTGGTTGAAGTTGGTATGGGTCAAAGAGAGGATTGAAAAAATTATTTTTAGATTGCAAGCAACTAAAACAACAAGTGGAAACTATATGTCCAAATTTGACATTTGGGACATCGAGGAGTGGATTTGGGTTGGTAACTGTAATTGCGATTGGTGAATTGGGTTGGAATATAGGAGTTGGGCTAGTGAAATTATGGGTTGGGCTAGGCTAGTGGTGGCTGGTTAATGGGCTAATATAGGCCAGACCGAGAGAAATTGTTAAAAGGCCTATCCTAGGTGGATTAAAAGGGAGACCTATTTTGGTCATGGGTGTCAAGAGGACCTAGTTTGTGCACATTGTGGTTGGAGAAAACAGATCGCGTATTGCCGCTATAAGTGGAGAATTAAGAGCTGCAAATGCCATTTCTGGTGGGGTTTGATGAAGAGACAACAAGCGTTGTTCGTGAAGCAACAATTTGGTGCAAATTTTAGAGAAGGAGGGAGGTGAGTTCCAATTCTCTATGGTGGTGAAAAACGACTCATACTCTGGTGGAAGGCCATTGATGGTGATTGGTGAAGAGAACCAAATCAACTGAAGAGATTGGGTCACCAATTGTTGCTAGCTCTTCAGCTGTAGTGGCAATAGTTGTTAGGTAGTTAGTGATGGTAGAATCACCCTTTCTGGTGGTGTGAAGATGTTGACGAAGGAGGGATTTTTAATTTGTGGTTTATTGAAGGAAATGGGTTTCCAATGCTAGTTAAGACTTCGAACATTGTCACATTTGAGAGCAAGGGAAGCGACGGTAGAGATAAGTTTGGCGGTGAGACAAAAATATACTAATTTGTCTCATTTTTGCCATTCTAGAAAATTTGTAGAAGGTGAGGATGTATCAGTAATTGAGGCGTGATGCTTTGATGGTGGAGTAATGGAGCCATCAATAAAGCCAATTCAGTCACAGGTATGTAATATGACTTGAACTTGATATTGCCAAATGAGCTAATTGTGGTTGTCAAGTGTAGTAGTGACAAGGTTTGTTACATTGGTAATTGATAATGAGGTGTTGAGAGACTGCATTATGAGTTTGATGATTAGTAATTGTGTTTGTTAAATGTTGAGTATAACAATGTAGTAGGCTATGCGTATGGATAGCAAATGTAATAGAGAGGAAAAATGTGAGACTTAGCTTAGATGGGCTCTGATACTATGAAAGAAACTAAATTTGAGAATTTCGAAGTATAAAATAATGTATTGATTTTTTATGATTAATGTTGTACAACCTTTTGTTGTATTTATACATGATTAGAGATAAGTTGAATCTATTTCAATATGATACAATCTGAACTATATAATCAAATAATGTATGATTTGATTTGATCTAAGAAGATGAAATGATGTGTAATGCTTATCTAGACTAAGATGATATTACAACTGAAAGATTAAGATCTAAGAAGATGAGATGATGTGTGATATTTATTTAGGCTAATATGATATTATAACTGAAAGATTAGGAGGATGAGTTGTTATCAAGTCCTTTATCATTGTCCTGTATCAAGATTTTTATAAAATAAAATTGTTGATGATAAATCTGCTTAATTTATTTAATGGATTATAATCCATATGAGCAAGATAAGATTTCGATAACTTTATATGGCTTGTTAAGAAAATGAACGGGATGAGATCTATAATCTTGTTGATGATATATCCCTAAAGTAAGAAACTTATAAACGAATGTTGATTTATAAAATAAATGGTAAAAAGTATATAATTTCTTTGTAATTTAAGAAACTTTAGAAAAAATATCAAATCTTTAAACTTTTGAAAAGATTTATAGTTTTCATTTTTTGGAAAAACTTCCTCTCTTATACTTTGTTTAAAAAATGATGATGAAACAGACACGATATAAACATTAAATGTGAACAAATCAAATATTACTAATATGGTAACTCAATTTAGCTCTCAGATCTAACCTAAATTAGTTAAATTTAACTTAAATTAATAATTTAAGATAATTATAATAAATTATTAATTTGATTCAAATTTACTTTATTCGGGTCAAGTTTAAAACTTATATTGAATCATCATATAAATAATATTTTATAGTACAAGTATGATGTTCATATTATGTGTATTTCATTATCAATTTTTAACTAAAGTTTAAGAGAATTAGTTTTTCTGAAAAACTGAAAAATATAAGAAGAATTTTTGAGGACTTTAAATATTAAGAGACTTTTTAAAAGTTTCTTAGACTACAAAAGTCATTTATGTTGTTTATCCTAAAAACAACGATTAAAAAACCTTGAAATTGTTGAGTGGCTAACCTTATTTTGAGATCTTGGATGATGTGGTAAATAAGATCACAGTAGATAAATATCATCTCTAAAAGATAAATATCATATGGGAGGATCATCTGAAGATAGTGGAGATCTTCATGGATATGGACGTATCATTCCTAAATAGATGTAATCTCTTATCTTGTTAGTTACAATGTATATAAATCCTATCAGATAGAGTCCTATTTAGATAGGAATGTCATCTTATTGGATAATGTGACGTAATCCAATTATGATAAGATGTGATTTAGCTAGTTAAGTTTAGTTAGGATTTTGACTTAGCTATCAAGCTAGCGGTATCTATAAATAACTCATTTGAGCCTTGCTCCACACGTAAGATAGGGAGTGAGGTCACAACGTCCAAAAGTGAGAAAAAATTATTTGTCATTTTATCTTATGGTTTTTCCTCTAAATTGGAGGGTTTTTCATATTAAATCTTGATGTTTATTTCATCGTTTAGTTTCTTCTTATATTTTTCTGCTGCTATAATAAGGAGAGTTCTTTCTTGCCATTAATTTTTTAGAGAGTTGTGTATTTGTCTCCTAATAAGTGGTATTAGAGCTATCGTAATGGAAGGTAGAAATAGCTCTATGTTCAAGTCAACGTTATTAAATTACTTAATATAAAAGCCTATGATGGAGGACATTTTGTATTGTATTGCAAGGATCTCTTTGATCCTGTTGATGTGGACATAGGTGTGAATAATGATGTTCCTTCAAAACCTGAAAAGATGTCAGACAAAGAATGTGAAAAGATGAAGCAAAAAACGTTGGGCATTATCGGATAATGGATTGATATCAGCATATTCAACCATGTGTCTTAAGAAAAAGATTCTTTGAGCTATGGAAGAAGCTAGAAGGGATGTATGAAAGGAAGATTGCTTATAATATGGCTTCTCTGATTAAAAGGCTTGTGAATTTGATGTTGAAGGTTAGGAAATCAATTTTAGAGCATCTAAATGATTTACAAGACATAATTAACAAGCTTACGAAAATGAAGATCATTCTTGATGATGAGCTTCAAGCTCTGTTCCTTTTAAGTTTGTTACCGAATAGTTGGGAAACACTGGTGGTGACGATTAACAACTCAGCTCCTAAAAGTATACTCTTTTTAGATGTAATCAAAAAGAGTATGTTTAATGAAGAAATTAGAAGAAAGGATATTGGAGATTGGAGCTGACAACGTGCAGACTTTCGTGACAGAAAGCAAGGAAGGAATAAGAATAGGATCCCAAAGAACTTGGAAAGTCTAAGAATCGTTCAAGTCTAGGGGAGACAAAGATGTGAAGATATGCCATTATGGCGATAAGCCAGGACATATTAAAAGTTTCTGCTATAAGTGGAATAAGGATCAGAAAAAGGAAGCTCATTAGGATAATGATGATGATGATGATGATAAGAGTACAACAACAATTGTTTTAAGCACGGATGATAAGGTGTCACTAGTTTGTATAACTAACAAATGCTTTTATGTCAGTAATTATGGTTATGAATGGCTAACTTATGTGAGAGAATCTTATCATTGTGTTCCAAAGAAATAGTACTTCTCAAGTTACAAGAGAGAAGATTTTTGGAGTGTAAAGATGAGAAACAAAAGTTTTGCCAAGATATTTAGTATAGGTGATATTTGGGTTCAAAAAAATATCAGATGCTTACTAACCTTGAGAGATGTATGACACATCCTCAATCTAACGTTAAATTTATTATTGGCGAATGTGTTAGATCAAGAAGGTTTTAAGCACACTTTTGGGGATAGGAAGTGGAAATTGTTTAAAGGTGCAATGACTTTTGCCTGAGGAGAGTTATGTTACTCGTTGTACAAGATAAACTTAAATGTGTGTATTGGTGAAGAAGTATACACAGTTGAAGAGGAAACTTCATCAAATATGTGACATCGATGATTGGGACACGTGAGTGAGAAGGGATTAAAATTGCTAGCTGGAAAATCTCTTATCTTAGTTAAGAGCTCGCAATTGCTTAATCTTTGTGATCATTATTTAGCTAAAAAACAACATAAAGTCTCTTTTAAGAGAAGATCTGCAAGGAAGTTGGAGTTACTAGGGTTGGTGCATTTAGATGTTTGTGGTCCTATTGAGGAGGCGTCACTAGGAGGTAAAACATTTTGTTACATTCATTAATGATGCTTTGAGGAAGACTTAGGTATACATGTTGAACTCTAAGAGTTAAGTGTTCGAAACTTTTAAAAAGTTTCATGTTATGGTAGAAAGGGAAGCTGAGAGGAAGTTGAAGTGCCTATGAACAGACAATAAAAGGGAGTATACTTTTAAGGTGTTTGAAGAATACTATACATCGCATGACATCATATATGAGAAAATCGAACCAAAGACTCCAAAACATAATAGGATTATTGAAAGGATGAACAGAACCATCGTGGAGAAGGCTAATGACTACTAAAAGAGTATAATTATAACTGAGATCTTTGTAAAAGTGAACTAACGTTTATATTGAAAATGTCTACGTTGCTAAAGACATTTTGGGGAGAAGCAGTCTGAACAGCGGTCTACCTGATAAATCAAACTCCCTTAGTTTTGTTGAATTTTGAGATTCCTAAGAGAGTGTGGACTAGCAAGGATCTCACATATCATCATTTGAGAGTTTTTAGATGCAAGGTATTCAGAAACGTGCTTAAAGATCAGAGAACAAAGTTTGACTCAAAGTTGATATCTTTCATCTTTTTGGATATGGTGGTGATCAGTTTAGCTTTAGATTTTATGACTTAGACAGGCAAAAGGTGGTCAATAGCCAGGATGTGGTGTTTCAAGAGCACAATAGAGATGTTGATCTTCTAAGTGGAGCTACATCATCATAATGCAGCTCATCAAATAGCATAGTTGGCTTTTCGCCAATTCCTTTGACTATTGAGTGGTTTGAAGGTTAAGAAGATGAAGTGTCTGACCAAGCACACATTGGTGGTGATTAGGTACAATATAATATTGATGAGATACATGAACCACATCTAGATAATACCATAGATGAATCCATTGAGGATGAGGATAATAAGCAAGGGAGCAATAGGATACATCAATCGATGGATCACAACTTTGAAGGATGATAGGAGAGAAAAGGCCTTCTAGAAGGTATCGTAGTTCTAAGTACTTGTTACTTACTCTTAAGGGGGAGCCTGAGGATGTGTAAGAGGTTGCATTTTGTGAAAATGTCAGATATTATTGGTTGAGATATATGATATAAGAGCAAAAATTAATATTAAAGAAGGTTCATACAAATTTGAATAGTGCTGATATGTTGACTAAAGTAGTTATCAAAAATAAAAGTGAGCTTTGTTGTAAGCTTGCCAAGATGAATTTTAAGTAGATGATGAAGAACAACTTGTCCTCCCCATATTTGGGTTGGAGGGGGAGATTGTTAAGTGTCCAGCCCTATTATGAGATTTTGGATGATGTGGCGGACAAGATTATAATTGATAGACATTAGCTCTAAAAGATAAAGATAATGTACAAGTATCATCTAAAGATAGTGGAGATCTTCGTAGATATGGATGTAGCATTCATAGATAGATGTAATCTCTTCTCTTATTAGTTACGATATAGATAAATATTATCAAATAGAGTCCTATTTAGTTGGGAGATGTTATCTTATTGGATAATGTGATGTAATTTGATTAGAATAAGATATGATTTAGCTAGTTGAGTTCAATTAATATTCTGATTTAGCTATCAAGCCAGAGATTCCTGTAAATCGTTCATTTAAGCCTTGCTCTACACATGAGATAAACAGTGCATCCACAACGTCCGTGAAAAAAAAACAAAGAGAGGGCAAAGAGGGTTATAGTCTTATCCTTATTTTAGTATTTTGGAGATTGGCTTTAATGATTATTGATTGTGATATTAACTTAAGTTTTAATTATATATGAAACTTTGAGACAAATTCTTGTTATGGGGGTTCTTTATCAATGTTTTATGTAAATCCTTATTAAGTTTAGTTAATTTATTTGTCAATTTGTTATGTGATTTTTTCCTTTACACTAGAGGATTTTCCACATTAAATCTTGGTGTTTGTTTCATCATTTAGTTTTTTCTCATATTTTTCTGTTGTTGCAACAAGGAGAGTTCTTTCTTATCGTTAATATTTGGTAGATTTTTTAGAGAGTTATGTATTTGTCTCCTAATAGAATCATCTAACTTTTCAATTTAGTTTTCAAATTTTCGATTTGATTTGCTTTAATAACTATTATTATTAAAAACGATTCTATTATTAATTACTCGGTCAATTTTTGTCATCATTATCATACCCAGTCCGAAGTCTGGCAATAAAGCAAAGTCTGGGGAGGTCTGATAGTATGCAGCCTTACCCTTACATAGTAGAGACATTGTTTCCAGTAGATCCATATGTTGATGTGACAATAACAGAATGATACGAGTTAGAGAGTAAATAAGTAAAACTGTGTATCAAAGGAAACCCACAACAACCTAACCTAGGGAGCAAAAATTAGAACTTTAACAAAAAAAACTATCAAGAAGATACAACAGTGAAGAGTTTTTAAAATCACCAAATCATCGAGCATTTGGCTATATGCATCAATCTACCGTTAAAAAAGACTGCAATAGTTCATTGTAACAAGTAGAACAAAACCAATTGCAATGAAAACAAACCAAGTAACCTGATGGGCGCAATTAGCTTATAACAAAAAGTATTAGAGATTGGAGAAATTCAGAAAAGAACTAAGAACAGAGGAAACAAAACTTTGCTAAGAATATTCATACCTCTTACTGAATTAACCAAAAACATTTATAGTCTCCATCACAGCTAGGAGACTTAGCCTACAAGAAAGACAACTCCTAAAAACACTCATCCACACCCCCGCGGTTGAATACCAGCCCATACTTCGAAGAAACAAAAGAAACAACAAATAACAAATCTCCTAGAAAATAGGATTATTCTTCCTAAATCAATTCAACACATAAACACTACCAAGACCACATAAAATCTTCCTTATGAAAGACTCAGACTAAGACTAATGAGCCCCACTCAGGTTCATATCAACTCCTTCCACCTCAAAGTTCGGGTTGTTCGTAAGCAAAAAACTTGGATACATCTTTGAAAATCTCCTGGAATCTTCCCATGTAGCGTCTTCCAGTGGGGCACCCTTCCATTTGATCAAGACTTCCTCTTTAGGCTAATAGTGTCCTCGTTGTTTAGTTCTTCTATCCATAACAATTTCAAGCTGCGATAACACTGAATTTTCCTCTGACAAAGAAGGCAATTCTGTAGAAACCTCGGGAGTTCTACCAAAATATCACTTTAGCTGGCTCACATGGAAAACATTATGAATTTTTTATTCTACCGGCAACTCCAAACGATATGCCACACTGCCAATCTTCCCAATGATTTTGAAAGGGCCATAGAAATGGGGAGATAACTTAAGCGATGCTCGAAAGCTACGGAAGATTGCCGATACGGCTGAAGTTTAAATAGACATAATCGCCTATAGTAAACTCAACTTCATGACGATGTCGATCTGCCATACTCTTCTTTTGATCACGTGTTTGAAGGAGAGTGAAGCATAGCTCTCTCAGCATCTCATAATGATTCCGTAATTGAGCATCCACTGCTACCACATTAGTAGTTTTAGGTACATATTGATGTAGAGGACACGGAGGTGCACAATAAAGGACTTCATAAGGAGACATTTTTGTGATTGAGTGTCAAGCTGTGTTGTAGCTGTACTTAGCCCATGCTAGCCATTCATGCCATTTCTTCAACTGATCATGACAAAAACAATACAGATATTGCTCCAACGTCCTATTTACTACTTCAGTCTATTCATCAGATTGTGGGTGGTAACTTGAACTCATATTCAATTTTGTCCCTTGCTATTCAAATAAGGTTTTCCAAAAAGTACTCATGAACACCTTGTCCTTGTCATTGACTATTGAACTTGGCATATCATGAACTCGGACAAAATTGTCGATGAAGATCTTGGCCACACGAGCTACTGTGACTGGTGACGCCAAAGGAATAAAATGGGAAGACTTTGAACATCGAACAACAATAACAAATATTACCTGATAGCCGCTGGAGTTAGGGAGCCCCTCGATGAAGTCCATGGATATGTCTTCCCAAATGAGGAATAGGAAGAGGTTGCAATAATCCCACCAGTTGCAAGTTCTAGTACTTGTTTCATTGACATATGTCACAATTTCGGATATACTCCTTCATTATGCGATGTATTCCGACCCAATAAAATTCATCCCTACTCTGGCCAACGTTTTGTGGAACCCAAAATGCCCACCCGTACTAGTATCATGGTATTTTGACATGATAAAAGGAACTAATGTTGACTTTGGATTCAACAAGACTTGCCCATTAAGAAACCACACCTCATCCTTAAGCTGTGCATCTGGATTAGACTTAAAGGAGTCATAGTATGGATCCGATATGCATTCCATCTTTAGTTGGTCCCACCAACTTGCACAAGGTCGAGAGACGGCGATGAAGTGTAGCTTGGCGACCCGAGAGAGAGAATCCACAGCATGGTTTTGGACTGCTGGCTTGTATTCTATTTTGTAATCTTACCCCATCAGTTTTAGCAGCCACCTAGTCTGAGTCGGAGTAGCAATTCGTTGCTTCAATAAAAACTTTAGACTTCTGTGATCTGTACTCACAATGAATGATTGCCCCAATAAATAGGGCCTTTACTTCCTTACAGCTTTGATAATAGCTTGTATTTCCTTCTCGTACATTGACAACTTGAGAGTGGCTCCTTTTAATGCCTCATTGTAAAAAGCAATCGGCCTCCGATCTTGCATTAAGACGACTCCAATCCTAATCCCACTCCCACAAGCATTGCATTCTATTAGGAAGGGCTGCAAAAAATCAAGAAACCTTAACACAGGAGCTCGGGTTATAGCATCCTTGAGACGATTGAATACAACCAAAGTTTTCGTAGTCCAGTTAAACCCATTATTGGATAATAATCGTATTAAAAGGGTTACAATGACTCCATAATGTTGGATAAACTTCCGATAATATCCTATCAGACCCAAAAAATCTCGTACCTCACGTGTTGTTCGAGAAGTGGGCCAATTCTGGACTGCACGTACTTTGGATGGGTCGGGTTCCATGCCATTCCCCGCGATCACATAGCCCAAATACTCTATGTGTTGCACACCAAACACGCACTTCTCCTCCTTTACGTAGAGTTGGTGCTGGTTTAGGATTGCAGGCACCAATTGGAGATGCTCAAGATGTTCCTCCCACGTCTCAGAGTACACTAGTATATCATCAAAGAAGACCAGGATGAAGTTTCGCAAATACGGGCGGAATATGTCACTCATCAAGCTTTAGAACATGGAAGGATCATTGGTGAGCCCGAATGACATTACGATAAATTCATAATGTCCTTTATGGGTTCTAAAGGTAGTCTTTTGAATGTCATTCTCGCGAACCCAGATTTGATGGTGTTTGGACCTTAAATCCAATTTTAAAATATACCGAGCTCCAAATAGTTCATCCATGAGTTCATCAATGACAGCAATTGGGAACTTATCTTTCACTGTGACCTCGTTTAAGGCTCAGTGGTCAATACAAAATCTCCACTTGCCGTTTGCTTTCTTGACCAATAGAACAGGAGATGAAAATGGACTAGTACTCGGTCTGATCAAATCGATTTCCAATAACTCCCTAACTTGTTTCTTAATCTCAGATTTTTTATAATAAGGATAATGATAAGGACAAACATTTACCATTTTGGTATCGGGTAAAAAAGGAATTTTATGATCTTAGGTTCTAGTGGGTGGCAGACTTTTTGGCTTTTAAAACACTTCAAGAAACTGAGATAAAAGTTTATCCACACCCGAAGGGATTGGCGAGGATTCGGTGGACAGCAAACCTGTTGTAACCATCTGGATAAAGAATCCTTCACCTAGCGAAAGACTTGTATACAAGTTGCTTGACTCTTTCTCTGTTAACGCCTCCAACTCTTTTTGCTGCAATCCCTGGAAGACATATAGGACCCTTTTATAATTAAACCCATTATTAGTTTAGCATAATCAATCTCCACCGACCCCAAATTTTCCAGCCATTGGACTCCTAAAACCACTAGATAAGCTGATTTGGGTAACATAAAATAATCAGCCTCAATTACACATCTTTGAACCACCAACTACACTCCTCTGCAAACTCCTGTACATGTGATTCTTTCTTTATTAGAAATAATGATTTGGAATTGCTTTTCAACGTCTATTCTTAGCCCAAACTTAGCTGCCTCCTTCTTATCAATAAAATTATGAGTGCTCCGACCATCTATTAAAACCAAGATGTCTTTCTTTGATAACTTACCAACAACACATAAAGTTTCTGGGTGTTAGTTCATGTGATGGTGTGGAAAGAGATCTATAGAGTCTCGTGCTTCATCGATTCATTTGACTCCTCCTCTCCTTCTAGCTCGTTGCACAATTCATCTATGTCTTCTATTATAAAAATTTACGGGCAAGTGCACCGATGCCCCAGAGCAAAATTTTGATCACAGTAAAAACAAAGCCCTTTCGAATGTCGTTCTTTAAGCTCTTAAGGCGACAACTTTCAAAAGTTAGGTTGTCCTTCTCGGGGTGACGGGGTTGCTGCTCCTAGGATTCCTGAATCCTTATTGGTCGTGTTTGGACGTGTGCTGGAACTCGACTTGGCTCGTGGAAGAAATCACTTATACATTTGATTTCATTTTTAACCAATTTTGTAGCTCCAATTATTTCGGCTAAGGTGGATGGGTCCTTTAGCTTGACATCATACCGGACTTCATCCTTTAATCCAGCAATGAAACACCCTAACCAAAAGTCCTCCGGCAATCCGTTGACTCTATTAGAAAGTCGTTTGAAACTCTTTTGATAAGCCTCGATGGTGGTGGTTTGTCATAACCTCGTAAGAGCCTCAGATGAATTTGCATACACCGTTGGTCCGAATCATTTTATCAAAGCACGGTTAAGCTCTATCCATGTAATTGGCCCTCTGTCTTTGATGAACCACCGATACCATTGCAAAGTGATCTTTTCAAAATGAAACAATGCTAATGACACCCACTGCTCTTCGGGAACTACCTGGAATTCGACATATTGTTCTGCTCTAAATGTCCAACCTTGTGGGTCTTCACCATCAAAACATGAAAAGGACAACTTTAAGGTCATTTTATTGTACTCAACTGTGGAAGACTACCCCAGGTCGGAGGAATGCTCCTCTTATGTGGGTCTCTGCGAAGTGGTTGCTGTTTTCTTGGTTTGGAATTCTTTCAAAGGGGTTTCCATCATTGAGCGTAAATGCTCAATTTGATCATCATGTTTAGCGATCATATCTGAAATTTTGGTTCGAAATTTGATGTTGGATTTTTGTCATGTCTCCATCAGTGATCAATCTGTCTCTGATACCAATTGATGGGTGCAATTATCTTTTAACGGAAAATATTAGAGATTGGAGAAATTCAGAAAAGAACTAAAAACAGAGGAAACAAACTTTGCTAAGAATATTCGTACCTCTTATTGAATTAATTAAAACATTTATAGTCTCCATCACAGCTAGGGGACTTAGCCCACAAGAAAACGTAACTCCTAAAAATACTCATCCACATCCCCGCGACTAAATACCAGCCCATACTCGCAAGAAACAAAAGAAACAACAAATAACAAATCTCCTAGAAAATATGATTATTCTTCCTAAATCAATTCAACACATAAACACTACCAAGACCCCTAAGGAGCTCTTAGTCTGCAAGATTTATTGTAAGAGGTAGATGTGAAGAATCTAAAAAATATTAATTTTAAAGTATTAAAAATGAACATGAGTTATTAAAATACGAAACCTAATAATTAAGTTGTGATAATTTTGGTTAATGAGTTTATGGTTAATCTTTTTTTAATTTTACAAGAAAGATAGAGTTTTACAATTTTATTTGAAAAAATAAAAGTTGTGGAAGTCTTTACAACAAAGTTATGAATACCGTACCGGATTTGGTACCGAATTGAGTTCTGGAATGAAACTGTACCGGGGACCGTTTCAGGTAATTTTTTAAATTTATAAAATAGTCCCTGAAATTTTTAAAAATTGCAAAATAGTCCATATTAGTA
>JANSVA010000007.1:32759252-32772319 GCA_025504915.1 Erythroxylum reticulatum | reverse complement strand
CTTTCAGCCTCGAAAATCATCATTGTAAAGAAATTGAATTTTTGGGTATGCATTTCAAAGATGGATACTCCCAACCTGGTCCACAAATTGTACAAGAGTTGTTATACTTTCCTGATGAACATCTCACTGTGAAATAGATACAACAATTCCTCAGGATTGTTAATCACATCTGTGAGTTCATATCATACGTGGCAACTTATACTTTATGTTTATCTAAGTTACTGAGACAGAATCCACATTGGCCTCCTGATATTCTCCTACCTTTTTTTTATTATAAATACTTCTTTCTCTTTAGTGAGGTATCTTCTTCTCAAACCCTTTGTTTTTAAAAATTTTTTATTTTCAAGATCATATGGCTCATCAAAACCTCTTTGCCATTACGAAGAAATACTTTCCTCCTATTGCTAGTACACCCACTAATGTTCCTAAAGTTTCCTCACTTGCTTGAATGAGTTTGTTTTATTATTTTCATCATTTCTTCATGAACATAACTCTCTTAGAAGTCCCACAATGTGACTTTCTTCATAGTCCCCTTTCTAAAAACACATTATGGTATCTTTGGGCACTCTCTGCTCTTTATGCTTGTGCTGTCACTATATCTCCTCTTCAACTCTATCAGCATCTATGTTACATAAACAATGGAAGCTCTTTGTTATGGACATTTCTTGAGTGGTTTCAAACACTAGATCAATGGAAGAAATAATGTTCTATGATAATCTCACGACATCGTCTATGGAAAGCTTTTGTTAGATGATAATCTACTCATTGCTTTTTCATCCTCCATCATCCAAATCGAGAAACACATACTAGTGTCCTTTACATTGAACATCGTGTCCATTTTTATCATACTTTATTATATTGGCCACATCATCAAGAAAATGTGCTTCAATCTCTTAGAGATTTTTCAAAGATATAAATCATTTTCCTAACACACCAGTCATCTCCACCTCCTTTGGATCATATCCTGACGAATTTATTCGTAGTGAACCAATATCACCAGAAGTCGATATACCAAGTTCCAATAGCCCTTAATATGACACAGAAGAATAAGTTGCAAACCCTGCAGGACCTTCTTAACCTTTTGACTCAACCTTTTAAGATGCTCAAGACCCTAATGATGATTGTGACACTCCTAATGAAAGTGTATTAAAATCAATTCCTCCACAAACTGCACACATGTGAGCTCAGTCTTAGTAAGCAACATAAGACTTATCAAGATGATACTAACACTTCAAGCAATCCAGACTCTCCATCCAATTTGCAATCATGACATGAACTAATATGTGACAACTAATGCATTGGATTTTAAGGGACTTGTCTTTTTAGGTGTTTGCTTTTAAGTCTTTTAATGAAAGAGAATCTTTGTGGCCCACAAATCACTATGCTAGATTCCTTCTTATCATCATACTGTTTGCTTTTTATAAAGTTGCTTACTTTTTTAAAGTAGTATTGTTAAAGGTGTGATGATTGCACTTTAAAGTTATTTTCTTTTTTAAATTTGTAATGAGTGTGTCTCTTAAGAGTTTTACTTTCTTACCCTTGCTTTGACTATAAAAGTAAGGTTTCTCCTTCATTGTAAGCACGACTAGATTTGAAGAAGTTTGATTTCAATGAATATTAGTTTGAGTGTTTTCTACTCTCTCTAAGTTCTTCCTCTCTTGAAAGCTTAAGTCTTGAGTGATACTACTATCTGTTATTATACAGAGACAAGTATACTCTGCACTCGCCTCTTCTAAGGATCTTGTGTATCAAAAAGTCTAAGACAGTCTGTAACTGCTTTTAAAAAAATTTCGCTATAAGATTAGAGTTTAACGGAGAAAGAGTGTAGATATTGTTGCGACTATTGTTTCAAAGGAAAAAAGGTGTTGTGAGAGAGTAAGTTTCCTAAGAGGAAAGCTGAATGTTGTGCCCGTGAAGAGAAAGGCTTTGAAGTCTTGGCCATCATACCTGGAACTTACCAATAGTCACAAGGTCCCTATGTTGTTTCATAATAGTCTACCAGACACTGCAGTAGTCTACAATCTAACTTAAGTTAGTCGATAGTCTTCTCAAAGATGTTATTTTGGGTAGTTGGTTGTCGTACTTTCCCTGTGTGGCCTTTGGGGTTGTTTGAGTTCGGATCAAGGATTTACAATTATGATTGGTCAGAAATAAAGATACATTGACGTCACTTGATTTTAGATTGCTAGCTTATCAAACTATTTACTAAAATGCATTATTTATAAATTACTGTATGTACCTATGATAATTTGTTTAAAGATAAAAAAAATTTGAAAAATTCTGTAATCTTTAGAATTTTCAAAAATAAATGTCAATAATATAGTGATCTAATCCAAATTTTAAATTATACTTGAATAAATTAAATTTGATTTAAATTAATAATTTAAAGTAATTATAACAAATTATTATTTTAAGTAAAATTTAATTAGTTTAGTTTGAGTTTAAAAGCTAAGTTGAATCGTTATGTAAGTTTAATACAAATGTAATTTTCATTAAACATTTATTTCATCATTATTTTTAACCAAAATTTAAGAAAATGGATTTTAAAAAAACAAAAACTAAAAGTTTTTTTAAAGAATTTTAAAGATACATAAGAAATCTTTATATTTTACTCTTTACTTAAATTTAAGAAAACACTTTATTTCTAGTATACTTTAACTTTTTTTTTTTTATTCTCTCCTAATCCATTTACTTTTGGGAAAGCTATTGCCTTGAATCATAAGTGATTACGAGAAAAGGAGATATTGCTCATAAAGCATAAATGGATTTGAAAATATACGATTAATATGGCATCAAAGATAAAGACAAACACTCATACTCTCGTTGCTCTTTGAGTCTTACAATGTTCACAATTATTTTATTGAATAAATTATATTATTTTCTTTCAACATCAACTTAAGAATTAATCACTTAAAGTTTCCTTCTCGTAAATTAAACTGTTGATCCTTATGATGCAGATTGTACGAGGCTGAAAAACTCTCTCTCAATTTTCGTTTAATGGTTAAAAAAGTATAAGGAGCTCTTAGTCTGCAAGATTTATTGTAAGAGGTAGATGTGAAGAAACTAAAAAATATTAATTTTAAAGTATTAAAAATGAAAATGAGTTATTAAAATACGAAACCTAATAATTAAGTTGTGATAATTTTGGTTAATAAGTTTATAGTTAATCTTTTTTTTTTAATTTTACAAGAAAGATAGAGTTTTACAATTTTATTTGAAAAAATAAAAGTTGTGAAAGTCTTTACAAAGTTATATAAGAACTTTTCATTAATTATTTTTCAACACCTGGTTCTCTTTAGTTGGAGTAAATTGTCATTGGATTAATTTAAATGATATCAGAGCAAACTTGTCCTAGTACAATGTTAGGCCGAAATAATGAGTTGAGAGTGGCATCGACAATATAATTGAGAATAATGAATGACTTTTGAAATATTTTTAACCAAGTTGTGTTAGTTTATACTTTTGCAATTAATCAGTTGATTGCAATTTTAGTGTATTATGTTATTATTTAATTAATAAAGTCATTCTTTATCTTTATGTATTAAGTTAATTATATTTTTTTAATACTAATGATAAAAGCCCTCAAATAGTTACTATGTAATTGAAATTGTGATAAAATTATAATTACGAGATTCAATTCAATTTACATTTATTTATTGTTCTCAAATATTCCTAATTATAGTTTCATCAAAATAGGATATTGATGAAATAATAAAACTAGCACATATTATGTTTTTTTTCCTATGAAGAAAGTAATCGATCTCATAAATTAGAGTATGAAAATATTTAAACTAATGTTTGGGTGTTTACTAGATAATAAATTCACTAAACTGACCCGACTATGAGGATCTTAAATTGAATATTACTTTTGTATATGTAGATTTTCTTATAACGATGATTGTATAATTGATCCTTAAACTTGAGAATACCAAGATATATCATTTCGAAATTATTGTATTTTGATACTACTTATAAACAATCATATTTAGGATAATTTAGTCAGTAGTACTTGAATGTATTATGAATCATATGAAGATATTTGAGTAAGTCAATAAAGGATTCGTCAGTCTAAAATAATTATAGATAATATTCTGTTGTTTTTAATTAGCAGTGATTTAAAGAATTCTTTGACCAAAGTGAATTAACATTTAAAAAAATATTTTCAAATATCAATTATTAATTAGCAAGAACAATCATGATTGGATTAAAAAATAGACACTATATTCTTACTCTTTTCAATTTGAATATTGGATGACTAAAAAATTAAATTATATATCATAATCATGCATAGACAAGTCAAGTTAAACCACTTTGATAATCTTAATATTTTGGTGGTCGTAGTATGTAGTTAGACGTTAATCTTTATCAGTAATTATAAATTGGATAATTGAATAATTAAAGATAAATTAAAGGAGTTTGAATTTATTTCATTCTAATTATGAATTAGAATTAGAACTTATAATCATTGTCAATATATTAGGAACACAATGAATCATACATAAAGAGCAATATAAAAGAGAAAAATCAATTTCTATTAATTTGAACATAATTATAAAGTTAAAAAAACTTTAGGAGTCAAATATAAAATAAAATTAAGAATAGATTCTAAATTATAGATTATATCTTGATGAAAACATCAATAATTTAAAAGGAATATTATAAAAATCTATATAAAAATAAATATGACAATCTCATATCATAGGAAAAGAAATACAAAAGCATTTATTAAGTTATAAAAATCAAATTTTGATTAAATATTTTAAATTAAAATTGAATTGAAGGCCTATTAAGAAGTAAAACAAGAGAAGCTTACTAAAAGTTTAAACGAAAGGGGCCTCTTGCAAACTAAAAACCATATTAACTAAAATTCAAAAATTTAAAAGTTAAGGGAAAGGAAAGAACAATATAGCCAATTTATATTAGCTTAACTTATAACAAAGCCTACGTCTACTCCCCAAGTATCCAACTTGATTGTTTCAATTATAAATCTCTAATTAGTATTTTGACAGGCCTATCTAAGCTCACAAGTATATATTTTTCAAGGTTTTCTAACCTTCCACACTAGTAGTATTTAACAAGTTTCTACAAGTTCTCAACAATTGAAAGTAGAATTTGCTTAATATGAGCTTCAATGAATATTGATCTCTCTCTCAATAGAGTATGTTCACTTTCTAAAGTTTAGAGAGTATAGATGTAACTTTTCTAGAATAAGTATTAACGATACTGTTATATTTATGAAATCTGATGTGTGTGATCGAATGTAGTAGTTCTCCCTTAAATAGAAATTCCTTTCAACTAGTTGTTACTTCTAAATCGAATTTGATTATGTTAAAACATCTTTCTCAATATCTTTGATAGAATCTTCAAGTATTTGGTTTTTTGAATAACCCTTTGATTGTGTCTTCAAGCCACTATCAATTTAGTTAAATAGAAGGATCCTTTATCTGTACAAAAGCGATAGAAGCTTATCCATTCTTGATTTGTCCGAATTGTTTCTCACTATTAGAGTGAGTTTGTTAAACTGATCCCTGTAAAATAGAAAGATAATTTTCTTTTTATTTAAAGAGATAACTAAGATATATAATCATGATCTTTCAGGATAAATCCAATAATTTTGAATTTTGAAATGTAACTAAATATTTATTGATTGTTATCATCAAAATCAATAATTTAAAAACCTTAAGCTAACAATATGAAGAAATGACATTATGTATTTTATATAGTCAATTAAGGAATGTTTCTTAACATACAACGTGATGACAACTAGATAAGGATAAACAGAATAAATGATAAGAACAAAAAAGATACAACAACTTGATTTAGGCATGTGAAAAATAATGACAAACTATGCAATATATGGTGGTTGAGATTCGAAGATGTTATCATCCCCCTTAATGTCACAAACGGAGGAGATCGTGAGCTTGTCTTGTAGTCATTGAAATGCTAAAGAGAAAAGAACTTTAGTCTTAATATCAATGATCTAAGTAGAGGAATAAATATGTTAAATGCGTAAAGCTTTGCTAGAGACTAGATCACAAACAAAATGAATGTCAATTTCAATAAGCTTTGTACAAGCATGAGAAACTAGATCTAAGCATAGAAATGTAGAACCGAGATTATCCTACCAGAGGGTAGGTAATAACTAGATGTAGATTGTCAATCATTAGGATAACTAGCCAAATCTGCATCATAATAGGCTTGTAAAGGAAGGTTGGGAGATTTGGTGAAGTGAATGTCATAAGAGGGTGTGGATTAGAGATATCGTAGAATTTGTTTCACTATGAACCAATGAATGTCAATAAGATACTGTAAAAATTGAGATACCTTATTGATAGCCAATTGAATGTTAAAATGGGTAGGACAAAGATTTTAATTAGTACCAATAGTGCTACGATATTTAGCAGGATCAGAGACGGGAACACCATGATTTTTAGACAATAGGAGACATGGACTGATAGGTGTATAGACTAGACCTAAAAAAGTGATGGATTGAACTTACCTTTTTTTTAATAGAAAAAGCAGAGTTAAGACCATAGATAAGTGTTGTGATGAAAGACAGTGAAGAACTGGTTACTAAATATCATCCACATAAACTAAGAGAAAGGTTGTGTGAGAGTTGGTTTTATGAATGAAGAGAGAGGTATTATATTTTAAGGATTTAAATTTTAGATCGAGAAGTTTTTCACTTAGGCAATGAAATCAGGCTCGAGGAGTTTATTTGAGACCATATAAGGCTTTATGGAGTCTACAAACACGGTGCGGATGATGTGGATTTATGAAGTCAGGAGGTTAAGACATGTAAATAGGTTATTGTAAGTAACTATGAAGAAAGGCATTATTAACATCAAGTTAATCAATAGGCCAATTATAGGATAGGGCTAAGGTAATGATGACAGGAATAGTTGTGGGTTTGAAAATAGGACTGAAAATGGTAGTGTAATCAACTTCTAGGATTTGATGATAGCCTTTGGCTAGATGAGGTTTGTCAGGCCATCGTGATATTGTTTAGTGTGAAAAAAACCCATTTACAATTGCTAATATTTTTGTTAGGTAAGGGAGGAACAATAGTCTATGTGGCATTATGATGGAAAGCACTAAACTCTTTAAACATAACTTAGAGTAAGTGTGGAAATTTGTTAGCTTGAGTAAAGGATATGGGATCATAAAGAGTATTTCGGGTAGTGAGAGCATAAGTGATGCAATCAAAAAAGTGACAAAGGGTATGTATATGACCTCGAGTACCTGTTATCATAGGATGAAGAGGAGGATGTGATGTGGTTGTGGTAGAGGGAGAGGAGGAAGTAGAGGGTAGAGGGAGAAGAGGTAAAGGTAGAGAAATAGGAGAAAAGGAAGGGGAGGTGGAGGATGACATGGGTAAAGTTTTGTATGAAAAGAGTTGTTTAAGGAAACAAACATTACTAGAAATATGAAGCTTCGAGGTGATGGGATTAAACATCGATAACCCTTATATTGTGAGGCACAGCCAAGAAAAACACATTGTATAGACTTTAGCGTCAGTTTATCTAGATGGGTGGAGCCCAAATAAGGAAAAGAGGCACAACCAAAGATCCAAAGATGAGTAAGGTCATATTTAGTACAGTATATGACTTCATAAGGAGGTTTGTGATGAAGAATAGGAGTGGGTAAGAGATTGATAAGGTAAAAAACAAGGGTGAATGCTTCGTACCAAAGAAACTTAAGAGGGAGCTATGAAGGAGAATAGTGAGACCAGTTTTGGTTATGTGATGAATTTTTTGTTCAACAAGACCATTTTGTTAGGGTGTGTAGGGACATGAGATGCAAAGATTAATTTCATTGGAAAAAATATAATAAACAAAGGTACCTTTTGTGAGTTTAGGAGCTCCATTATATTAAAAGGTTTGTATTATAGTGGAGAAGAGATTTTAGCAGTGGTTTTAAAGGATTAAAAAATAATCAAAACATGATTTTCTTGGGTTAAAGGAAAAATTTAGGTAAAATGACTCAATTCATCTACAAAGATAATGAAATATTGATAACCAGAGTGGGAAAGAGATAGGGAGAGACCCTAAATATCATAATGAATTAGTCGTAAATGTTTGACAAAGATACGAGAAAAAAAAGGGAATGAAAAACGAACACTTTTTCCTTAAAGAAGAAGTACATGGATTGATGACATTTTTAAATTGCAAAATATGATCTAATCTAGATAATGTGAAGTGACATAGATGACCAAGGTGTTGATGCCATAAGTTGATCAAAGTGGAGGCAACTGTGAGAGCAACTAGATTTGTGAAGTGCATTGGGATCTTCATTGTGTAGAGGTTATTATGGATGGGGCTTGCAAGAAGTGATATCTTGGATTTAAGGTCCTTCACAACATAACCAAATATATTAAATTCAATGACACAAGAATTGTTAGTAACAAATTTTGCGCAACAGATAAAAGATTAGTAGTAATGTTAGGAACAATAAATATTTCACAGAGGTGAAGAGTACGAGAAATGATGAGAAAGTTAAAGTACTAATGGATGAAAAAGAAGGAGTGTGTCTGTTCCCAACAACAACTTAATTGGATTATTTATATGGTTTGCCGAATTCTACAATATGAGAATATGGAGTCATATGACCAATAGCGCTATTATTTGGTAACCATTAAGTAACATTATTGGTATTGAAGGGAGCTAGTTCATGATCGAGTTGGATATTCATGACAGAAAAGGTCGTGGCAATATTATTTGTAGTATGGCGGAATCCAACAAAGTTGTCATTGAGTAGGTGGGTTATTGTTAAAATTAGGCTTATAATAAGAGGAGGTATGTTGGGTTTGAAGTGGGATTGGGTTGGAGTATAATTGGAAAAGGACTGAAAAGGTTGGGTTTCACTAAATTACGGACGAAATCGCTCAACTAATTTTGCTACGATCATACGTTCGTGGAAAAAAGGAACAGACAAAGAGAAACAAAATTGCTGCAAATGACTTATTGTAACATTTTATTTTCATGGATAAAGGTAGTTAGTTTTGTTAGCTTAGGTGTAGGTAATAATTTTTAGTAACAATTTATTTGTGTAGTAAAATATATTTGGCTACGTTTTTTGAAACGTAGCTAAATGCTATTAAAGACATTTTGAGAAACGTAGGTAAAAAGATTTATTGACGATTTTGTACTTGTAGTTGAAAAGCTTTAGTGACGAATTTTTATTTAAAATTATACTTTCCTATTGCCAATTTATAATTTAATTAAAATTATTAATAACATTTTTAATTCATGTTATTGTTTTTAACATGGTTTGAATTATAATTAAGTCACATTTTTGAATTATTATTGGTAACATTGTTTGAATAATAATTAAGTAAATAAAAAATGTTTCACAATTAAAAATTAATTGCATTTTATTAAAAAATAAAATGTTAATTACAAAAGTTAAGAAAAAATTTATGGACGAACTAAGACTCTCCATCATCACTACTACTTACATAGTTTGACCCAAGTAGTTGTTTGACCATCATTTTAAGCTTGGTTAACTCTCTTTCAGTACCATCTAATTTTTTCTCATTACGTTGTAATTTTCCTTCAGTACTATTTAATTTTTCGTCATTACATTATAACTGAGCCTTAAGCTACATGTTCTCCTCTTGAATTGTTGTTACATATGATGGTTGTGACGATGATGAACCAATTGGTTTAGGGTCATACCCAAGACCTTTAATATACCCTGATCTTGTACCAAGGATGTTGTTGCAAATGTCATCCACATTAGGCTCATTTCCATCAGACAATGATCTTTGCAACAATTCCTACATCTAGTGCTACAATTTAAAACAAAAAATCGAGATGTAATTCAAATATTATTAGTTAGTATTACATTAAATAAATAAACTCTAAAATTAAAATTTTAATAATTATATAATTATTTTGCACTTCTTTAGACGTCCAGCCTTCACCTTCCTTGTAGTGTGTCAGTTTGTAGAATGTGATCCTATCACACTCTTGTCCATGTAATTGAGTCTGACTCTGATATATGAATTAAAAAAAATGAAACATAATAGATTATGTTGTATTTACTAATATAATCATAACTTCTAAACAAAAAACTTACAAATTCTTGTCCTACGACAACAAATGATTTAGAGTCAGTTTTTTAAGGACTTTTCATTTTTACTATGTTAACCTTGGTTTTTTCACACTTTTCCTAAATAAAGAAAAGAAATAGTCATTAAATGAAAAAATAAAATTAAAGGAAGCAAAAGTAAAGAGAAAAAAGACAAACCTTAACCTTTATAAAGGCCCAATAATCACACATCTCACCCCAATTTTCTGGAGTCATCTATTTTGGAAGATGTCTACTTGCCTCCTCATTTGAAGGAAAAGACTTGTAGTATTTATGAAGTCAATAACGATAATCCTTTGCCCTTTGTTTCAACATTGAACTCACACAACTTGAAAATTCAAGGTTCTCGATATCGATGATATTGAGCTTCATTTGTGAACAACACGTATAAGTTAACTTATTCTTTAAATAAGTAAAACAAAATTGGATATAATAAAATGAATTGAAAAATTATCGAAACTTTCTCTAAAGCATTTTATAGCAAGTTGTCTTCCTTCAACTGCTTGGCATGCTAAAGGCAAGGCAATTCATTTCTAACAACGACTCGTAACTTATTGGACAATTTTGTTGATTGGATCTTGTCAATAGGATAATGTTAAGTAGGGTTAATATGCACAGACAACTTGTTGTTTATTACGACATTCATGCATTGCAACTCAGAACCTTTAATGATACCTCTGTTTCTTTTTATTATGTCAATATTAGAACATGACAACAAAAGAATAATGATAAGAAAAAGTACATTAAACATTTAAATATATATTTGAGCATAACTCTAATTATAGGTGGTTAACAATAATAGACCTGAAGATCCCCTAGCACTAGTCGAGGTAGATAGAGGTCGTTGCTGTCTGTCTTCATCGGTGGATGAGATTAGTGATTGTTGGTTGATAGGGTCAAATTAATTTAGTTGTTAAAGGGGAGGAACATCTTCGGTAATTGCCACTCTTTTTTCCTAATTTTTTCCAATTGCCATTATATTCAATATCTACAACATTACACATAATCTTTACTCAAACATCAACATTCCACATTAATATAAGTCAAACATAAATATTTCACAAAAATTAAGTTAAAAATGAATGCTCCATAAAAATATAACTCAAACACTAACGTTCCTCTGAAACATAACTCAAACACACACCAACATTTTGCATGACGAATCTGAACCACATACTAACATTTTGTATAACATAACTCAAACACCATCATTTCGCAATAACATAACTCAAACACATATTAACATTCTGCATAACATCAAACACGCACCAATATTCTACATAACATAACTCAAATACCAACCAACATTCTGCATAACATAACTCAATAGCATGACTCTATAAAAACATAACTCAAACGCACACTAACATTCTACGTAATGTTGTAACAAGTAGGGGGAATAGTGTATGACCTATTATCTATTATTTTCAAATGCAAGTCTTTTCTTATTCTAAGTTAAGTCTAGCCTTAATTATGTCTTTCAATTTCCCATCAATTCCCATCACAATTCCTATAATATTCTCACAAATATTTTTCTCAATATACATCACATCAAGATTATGCCTCAATAGTAATTCCTTCAAATATGGAAAATTTAAAAATATGTTTTTTATTCCAATTGAGGTCAACATCATTTCTCTTTCACTTTCTATTACTTAGGTATTTTCCAGGTATAATGTCACCCAAATGTGATAATTGGTAAACAATATCATCACTAGACAACTACAAAGGAGCTTAACCCAATTCTACTTTGCCATTAAACAATTTGCTTCTTCACTATCTATGCCTATGTTTTAAATAACGACGATGATCTATATAACAAATTTTACTTTGTAGCCTCATTGAACAAGTTTGATGGTTACATGTAGGATAAGTCATATACCCTTCAGTCCTCCACCCAGACAAATTCCCTTAAGCTGAGAAATCATTTATAGTCCACAAAACAGTGGCATGGATTATACATGTTTTACCTTGAATAATATCAAAAGTTTGTAATCCAACTTCCCATAGATCGTTTAAGTCATCAATTAATGGTTGCATGTATACATCGATATCCTTACCAGGAGCAGTAAGTCCTAGAGTAAGCATAGACAATTACATAAAAGGATCCTTCATACACTTCTATAAAGATAAATTGTATGGCACTAGAATTACTAGCCACATGTTGTATGAAGTACTCATATTATCGAAAGGATTAAATCCATCTGAGGCTAATCCAACTAAAACATTACGACAATCATGTGCAAACCATGGAAACTTTTTATCAAATTCTTTCCATACCATTGAGCCTTTTGGATGACACATAATGTTATCATCAATGTGTTTCTCTTTATGCCACTTCATATCTATGGCTGTTTTTGTTGACACAAAAAGTCTTTGTAGTCATAGTTTAATAGGAAAGTATTTCAGGATTTTATTCAGTATCTTTTTCCTTCTCCCATCATCCACTTACCACCTTAATGTACCATAAATCGGACACTCCTCAAGATATGTACTATCCTTCCAAACTAGAGCACAATCATACTTACAGGCATGTATTATTTTATCATATAATCCATGGTCCATTAACAATTTCTTTGCATCATAGTAAGATTTGGGCAATTTTTATCCAACAGGTAATGCATCATTGAGCAAGTCATTTAACATATCAAAAAACTTATTACTCCATTTATTATAGACCTTCAAATACAACAATTTCATAACGAAAGATAGCTGTGAGAAATTTGAGCACCTTGGATATAATTCTTCTTGAGCAAATTTCAATCATCATCATCACACCAAGTCTGAAATCCTGCATTGAAGTAGGGTCTAGGGAGGTCTGATAGTATGCAGCCTTACCCTTACATAGTAGAGAGGTTGTTTCTGATAGACCGACATGCAAATGTGACAAAAAAATAGTGATTTAGGTTAACAGAATAAATAAGTAAAAGAAAGTAAGAATAATAAATCACAAATAATAATAATAATAATAATAA
>JANSVA010000007.1:32729407-32749957 GCA_025504915.1 Erythroxylum reticulatum | reverse complement strand
AATTAAATAAATTTATTTAATCTTTTATATAATATTTATTAACAAATTATTAATAAAATTATTTTATTTTAATAAAATAAATAATTTAATATATTGATATTTTATTTTATTTTAATTTATTAAATATATAATGTAGAGTTAAATTATTCATAATTTTATTAAAATTTAAATAATTAAATAATATATTAAATGATAGTAAATTAGATTATGAAAAAACACAAAAATAGGAAACAAAAACTACTTATTTGGTTTTCATAATTTTTGAAAACTGAAATAAACCAAAACTAAAAACTCAAATAAACAAATTTTTTTACTGAATTTTAAAAAATGGAAAACGAAAAATAAAAATGAAAACAAACATTAATCCGCAAGATTTATTGTAAGAGGTAGATGTAAAGAAGTTAAAAAATATTTAAAATGAAAATATGTTACTAAAATAATAGAGGTTGATAATTAAATTGTGGTAATTTTGGTTAACGAGTTTATAGTTAACCATATTGTTTTATTAATTTTACGGGAAAGATAAAGCTTTACAATTTTAGTTTAAAAGATAAAAGTTACGAGTCTTTACAAACTTATATAAGAACTTTTAATTATTTATTTTTAAACACGTAATTCTCCTAAGTTAGAGTAGAATTGTCATTGGATAAAATAACGAGGGTGAGAGTGGCATCCACAATATAATCGAAAATAATGAATAACTTTTGAAATACTTTTAACCGCAAGTTGTGTTAGTTTATGCTCTTGCAGCTAGTCGGTTTATTTAAGTTTTAATGTATTACGTACTATTTAATTAATAAAGTCATTCTTCATTTGTATGAATTATGTTAATTACATTTGATGTTTTAATAACAAAGGTAATTGATGTTTTAATAACAAAGGTAAAAGCTCCAAAATAATTATCGTGTTATTGAAATTATAATGAGATCATGATCATGAGATTCAATTTACATTTATGTATTATTTTCAAATATTCCTAGTAGTAGATTCATTAAAATAGGATATTGATGAAACAGTAAAAATAGCAAACGTTATGTTGCTTTCTTACGAAGAAGGTAATTGATCTCATAAATTAAAATATTATTTAAACTAATGCGTGGATGCTTACTAGATAATAAGTTCGCTGAAATGATCCAAATGTAAGGATCCCAATTTGAATATTACTTAGATGTCTGTGAGTTTTTTCATAATGATAATTATACAATTGATCCTTAGACTTGAGAATAAGGTATCTCATGCCAGAATTATTGTGTTTTGATGCTACTTATCAATTGTCGTATTTTGGATAGTTCAGTTGGTAGTACTTAGATGTATTATAAAGTATATAGAAATAGTTAAGTCAATAAAAAATTCGTTACTCTAAAATAATCAGAGAGAATGTTCTATTGTTTTTAATTATTAGTGATTTAAGAAATTTTATAACCAAAGTGAATTGACATTTGAAAAAGTGTTTTCAAATATCAATTATAAATCAATTACTAATTAGCAATAACGAATATAACTGAATATAAAGATTAAGTTATACATAATAACCATACATTGATAAGTTAAGTCAAAATACTTTATCATTCTTGATATTTGGGTAACCATAACATGTTGCTAAACATCAATCTTTATTTATGACGATAAATTATTTAATTGGAGAATTATCGATAAATTAAAAAGTGGTTTGTTTTATCTAATTCTAATTATAAATTATTATTATAATTTATAATCATTGTTAATATATTAGGAACATAATCAATCACACATAAAGAGTAGTTTAAAAAAGAAAATTCAATTTCTATTAAGTTGAACTTAATTATAAAGTTTGACAAATTTTAAGGGTCAAATATGATATATTTAATTTTTTAAAAATCAAATTAATTATAATTAAAGTTAGAATTTAATTATAATTGAGGTATTTAATTTTAATAGAAATTAAAATCCAAATATTTTTCTATAATAGGATAAGCATAAGAAGCTAGCACTCTTACTAATTTTTTAAAAAAAGTTGAGTGATTTATTTGTGTATAGTGTTAGAGACTGAATGCGTAAACAACTTATAGTTGTCAAGTTGAAAAGGTTTCGAAAGGATTTCAACAAGAAAATCTAATCAAGTATGATTTTTTATTTTATTATTCGAGTTTATTTTTTAAGTTATTTAATTATCAGGATCTGATAGAAAATTGTAAAAAAAAAAAATTATTGTACCCGTGATTCGATCACAGTTGATTTCCAACAAGTTGTCAATCAAAAATAGACAAGACTTTTATAAGATTATCAATCAATTCTTAATTATCTATCTTTTGAATTTGATTCTTTCAAATTCAAATGAAAGTTGTTATTAGATAAATCCAAGGTTTTGAAACCCGAACCGGATGTCGAACCAAAGGCCTTACTGGTCACCGGTTTGATCGGTTCGACCCGTTTAACCACCGGTCGAATCGGTGTGACGTCATAATTACGCAATAATTATATTTAATTATATATAATATTAGTAATATTAAAAAAATAGAAAAATATATCAAATAAATATAAATAAAAAATTCATTTGATCGATTCAAATAATATAAATAAATATAAATGAAAAACATGATGTGTTTTAGAAAAAAAAGTAAAAAAAAATTCATTAAACTAGTGGGCAACCGGTTCGACCACCGGTTTTCATCGATTCGCACTGGTCCAATTGAAGACTGATTTTTAGGGATCACCCAGACCAGATAGCTTATCGGTTATCGGTCGAACCGGTCGGTCTAGTCCGAGTTTCAAAACAGAGGATAAATTTACAATTAAGATATTAGAAATGTTATTATAACATACCACACAAAAATAATTTCTATCAATTAATTTCTAAGTAACCATTTTTATAACCAAAAAAAATGTGAAAGTCTTTATAAGTATATGGAAAAGCCTATCAATTAATTTCTAACTAACCATTTTTAAGCATGTGATAATTAGAATTGTTGTTGGACTAATTTATATTTTGAACGATACAAATGATATCATAATAAATTGATATTAATACGTGACAACAAGCGCTGAAAACAATATCAACGATAAAACTTTAAACAATTGATGAATCTTAACAAATTTCTAATCCAATTTTATGTTAAAAATAAAGAATAGATTCTAAATTATAGATTAAGTCTTGATGAAAACATCAATAATTTAAAAGGATTATAGAAAAAATCTGCATAAAAAATGAATATGGATTCTCATATCATAGGAAAACAAAGACAAAAGCATTTATTAACTTATAAAGGCAATTTCTGATTAAATTTTTAAAATCAAAATTGAATTGATACTACAATAGAAGGGACTTTTAGCCACAACAAAATTTGTCATTAAAAACTCCAAAATTGTCTCTAATACTAATTCGCAACGATTTATTTTTGTCATCATAAACGTCGCCAAAGCTCCTTAGAAAAAAAAAACTATAAACGAAGTTTTCACCAAACGTAGTTGATTGCTTTTTCCTATGAGTTATTTGCATAGCAAAAAGGTGCAGGCAACGTTTTGCTAAATTTTGGCTACGCTTTGTTTTTGTAGCTTAAAGTTATTAGCTACGTTTTTAAAAATGTAGTTAAAAGAAAATGTAACTAAAAACTTTTAACTACGAAAACAAAACATAACCAAAAGTTATTGGTGACAGTTTTTAAAATATAGCCAAAAATTTTTGGCTATATTTTTATAATCGTAGTCAAATGTTTTTAGTTACGTTTTAGAAAATGTAGCCAAAATTTTTAGTTACGTTTTGAAAATTTTAATATACATTATAAATAAATACTATATAATGTTAATATTAATTATTGGTGACATTTTTAATCCATATTATTGTATGTAATATTTATATTTTTGTTGAATAATTTATTGTACAAAAATATAATAAAGTTAATTGAAAATTACAAGCATTGTAGCTAAAAAATAAAATATCATTAAATTTGATCATGTACGTACAAGATGTTAATTACAATTTCAATAATACTTATATATAAAATAAAAAAACAAATATTAGTTTAATAACTAAGACTCGTTTTCATCTTCACTGCTTACATATCCAAGCCAAGTAATTTTTTCACATACTTTAGCTTGGCCAACTTTTGTTCATTACGTTCTAATTTAGCCTTAAGATATTGGTTCTCCTCTTCAAAATGTTTAACATATGGTGGTCTTGATGAGAATGAAGCAGATGACTTAGGCTCAAACCTAAGACCTTTGATGTAGCCGAATCATGTATCAAGCACCTTGTTGCAAATGCATCTACATTTTGCTCATTTCCGCTAGATATTGATGTTTGAAATAACTCCTGCATTTTATTATAAAATTCAAAAAATAAAATCAATATTTAATTCAAATATTATTAGTTAGTACTAAAAAAATAAATAAAAATAAAATAAACAAAAATTTATACTTACATAATTATTATGCATTGCTTCAAACACTCAGCCATCACCTTCCTTATAATGTGTCAATTTATAAAATGTGATCCTATCACATTCTACTCCATGTGGCTCCTTTTGACTCTATTTTATAAAAAAATACAAAACACGATAAATAATTTTGTGTTTACTGATATAATTATAACTTGTAAATAAAAAACTTATATATTCATTTCGCTTGACAACAATTGATTTGGAGCCTTCGTTGTGAGGAGTTTTAATTTTTCCTCTGTTAACTTTGGCTTTCTCACTCTTTTCCTAAATAAAGAAAAGAAATAGTCATTAAATTTTGTAACAAGATTAATGGAAGCTAATGTGAAGAAAAAGAAAACAAATCTTAACGTTGATAGAGACCTAATAATCACATATATTGCTCCAATTTTCTGGAGACATCTGTTTAAGAACATATCTTCTTGCCTCCTCGTCTGAAGAAAAATATCTGTAATATTGATGCAGTCGATAACGACGATCCCTGGTCCTTTGTTTCAATAATGAAACAAAGTTTGAAACATCAAGATTGTCGATATCGACGATATTCAGCTTCATCTGTGAACAATAAGTAAAAGTGAAATTGTATTTTAAAATAAGTAAAACAATATTACATATAATTAAATTAATTAAAAATTTATCGAAACCTTGTGCAAATCATTCTCTAGCAAGTCATCTTCCTTCAACTGCTTGGCATGCCTAAGGCAAGGCAATTCAGTTCTGATAATTACCCCCAACTCACTAGACAAATTTGATAATTGAATCTTATCTACAGGATGACTTTGCGAGGTATCATTATATACAAACAATTTGTTGTTCATTGCAACATTTATTTATTACAACTCACAACCTTTAGTTATACTTCTACCTCTTTTTATGATGGCAGTATTGGAGCCTAACAATAAATGAATAATGATAAGAAATATGCATTAAACATGTAAATATATGTTTGCGCATAAGTCTATTTATAGGTGTTAAAGATTAACATACATGCAGATCCCTCTATACTAGTTGAGGCATATAGAGGTTATTGTTTTGGATGAATTCGATACTTGCCACCTTCTCCTCTTGTTTCTACCAGGTATCATTATATTGGATATCTATAACTCCAGCTCTCTCTATGTTAAAAATCTTTTTGTCAAATGAGTTACTTAAAGATATTTAGAGACTTGATGGACAAGAATATAATACTTTAGCAGATAGTTAACATCTTAAATCACTAAGTTCACTAGTAAATAAAGAAACATGTTAAAAGTGAAGCTAAAACACCTCACCCACTTTTTCATTCTTTGTCATGTCATCTGACTTCATTTATACTTTAACTTATTAACTTTTTCACATCATACATGATCTCTATAAAAGAATGTAGTTAAGTTTCAAGCTAATATAAACATGGTCTAACTGATGCATGCCTATGATCTATTATATTACTTATGGTGTACTATTTGATCATAATTTATCCCTTTTTCCATCTAAGAATGCCTATGATTAGTTTGGATCACCATAGTTAATATGATCAATTCATTAAAACATCAATCATAGCTAACTAAAACTTGAATCCTACTTGATCCTATCTTCCCATAATTCATTTTCTATGCCTAAGTTTTGCTAGGCATAGAAAATGAATTATGTTAAAGAGCTAACAAATTACCCCTGCCAAATGAATTTAGGCACCGTTTGGTTGGCATGTATTGTTGTAGGGAAGGTAATCTTTTTCGTAAAATTTAAACTATTACGTTTGGTTTATTTTTATGAGTATTTAGCAAAGTAAAAACTTTCCTAATTTAGGGAAAGTAGTGACCCTTTCCTTGGATTCTAAATCTCAACATTTCCCTTGGTATTTAGATTACTTTCTTAAGGAATTTAATCTAAAAAATATACTAGACAATTTAACTCTTCCTTCTCTCTCAACTCTGCGACTTTAAAATATACAAATTTTAAATAAAATTTGATTTAATAATTAAAAATATATAAAATAAATATTAGTTTATCAATAATAATTTTTAAAAATAAAATATTTTATTAATACTTTATTAATAAATATTATATAAAATATTTAAATAAATTTAAATAAAAATATTTTTGTAAGTTTTATTTAATTTATAATTATTATTAGTAATAAAAATATTTATTATTTTTAAAAAATTAAAAATTCACAATAGTTATAAAAGTTGAAATAAATAAAATAACTAATTAAAAAACTTTGAAAAAAGGGGAAACGAGAGATTAGAGGGAGGTAGGGAAATTTTAAAATTTTTGAAAAATTTGAAAAATATCCCCCCTATTTTTTTAAATTTCCGGTATCGGATGGTATTTAGATTTTGAATATTTTTGCTCAGAATTTTCAATCGAATTTTAAGGTTCATATTTTTCTTTATTTAACGATTTCAAGTTTTATTCTGTTTGTAGGGATATAATTAGAAACACGAGTCAAAATTAAGTTACATTCTATAAAATACTATTACATATCAAACACTATAATAAGAATCCACCAAACTTTTCTATTAGAATTCTTATAAGGATCCAAACATATGAATATCTTTACTTTCCATAGATTTATTTTCTAAGAAATCATATTTTAAATTAACTTTACTTTCCTACCAACCAAACGAAGCCTTAGTCCCTTTTTCAAAACAAACTGAAAGTAATTGTTTATCTGAACCTTGAATTGCCACAATAAATCAAAATATCCCTAAGAGAACTTTCATCGAACACTTCATAGACTTCACAAATTCATCCTTAACTAATAACAAAACCACTGTATTTTTTCATTGTTCACCAACATTAACACATTCAAACAAACCATTAACAGTTGAAAAAAAATGCAGATAACTCAAACCACTTCAACAAAACTAACGACCATATAACCATTTAACAAAAACAATGAAAGCAAAAAAATAAACCTGATAGCAAAGCTTGATCAACTAACATTGATGGACGATTAACCTGAGACGATAGACAGAGGAAGAACATATGAAGAAGATGGACAACATGATTAAGGAAGAAAACAACGAAAGACTTAAGGAAGAACACGAAATGAGCAGGGGAGGTGGGTTTGGCTACAACATTTAAAATTAAATGAAAACAATGTTGTTTATTGTAATCCCCCTAACGACTTCATTTTTTGTTAAAACAAATGACGTCGTTTTTTTACTGATTTTAAATGTTACATTCGAAAATGACGACAACGACATTTATTGTTCACAATTGGAAACGATTTAATAAAACGTTGCCAAATGTTTAATAATTAGCGATGAATTTTGGTAATCATCGCCAATGTAGACGCCCTTTAGCAATAATCTCATGGAATCGCTTCTAAAGGGATATACTTGGTGACAATTTTAATTATTTCCATATTTATGATAATTTTTTATATAGCAAATTTTTTGTATTATATCATTTATATAAAAATAGTATTATATATATATGTACGTATGTATATGATAAATAGAGTTTGTAACAACAAATAAAATTGTCAAATCATATATTTTAAAAGAGATTAATAAAAAGTATAAATTAATGTAATTTAATCTAATTTTGTGTTTTTAGTTTTATAAATAGGAAGAAATGACATTGTTGTTAACTACATTTATTTTTAGATTTGCAATCATTATCATAGTATTAAATTTGATTTTTAAGAATAAGATATTAATATGTAATGTTCATTTCTATTTTTTACTATATTGAAATTATTTTTTAATTATATTGCAAGAAATATAATTATATATGGTAATGAATATAATGTCATATGAATGTATAGATAATAATTGTAACTAGCATAATGACTTATGAATGTATAAATAATAGATAAATTTTCTCATATATTGCTTATATAATATACTAATCTATGGAATTATAATTCTCTATTTATTATATATAAATTTGGTATTGTTATAAAAAATTTGTATATTCTATACAATTTCGTCACCAAAGTTCAACCCAAATGGTAATGGGCCACCATTTGGCAACAATTATATGAATCATTGCCTAATGGTATATTTCTTCCAAATTAATTGAAAATGACATTGTTTTGCTTAATAACAAACGACATATTTTGCTTAACAACAAACATCTTCGTTCTCTACTAGGTTATTAACATGAAAATGAAGCTCCCTTCATTTTCATATTAACCATCGTGTTTTTGAAGAAGTGTCATCTTCTCTGTTGTCGTTGTTTCCTGTGTTGTCATCATCACCATCGAACGAGCATTGTATCCTATGTTGGTACTATTTTTCTTTTCTGTTTTCAGGAACCCTCCTTGTGTTGTGCTCTATTTTTCTACTATGTTTTGGAGTTTATGTGAGCTTTGTGTTCCTCTTATGCTACATGGGTTTTTGTTTGTATTTGTATTTGAAAGATAGTGAATTATGTTTCTGGTTGGTTATGTATGGGTTGACGTGTTTTTCCCACCTTCATTGATTCTTTGAGGAAAGCATGTCAACTATTTGATGAAAGGTTTGTAAGAGTATTTAACTTTTGGAAGGGATGTTTATGAACTTCATTCTGTTTTCAACATTTAACTGGTTCTCTTCTTTTTTCTTCCTCCTCTTTCTCTCTCTCTCTCTCTCAACATTCTCTATGTTTGTTTCTTCTTCTCTTATCTTTTACGCAAGTTTGTTATTATATATGCAACTTAAGCTCCTATATTACGTGTTCAATATACAAAAGTTTTTCTTGAGTATATGTAGATATGATCAAATGTATTTTGAACAAGAGAATAGATTCAAATCTGACGTTGGACTTAAGCTATTTTGTTTTTTACCATAAAAAATAACAAGTTGCTGAGGAGAGTGTTGTTTATAATGTCGCTAAAAAGGAATGACCTTTTCCTTTTGTTTATAGGATTTGTATATTAAAGTTCCATTTAATTATGAATTGTTAAGAAATATGGTATATATCTTTTATTTAGTTTTGACATCTTACTTATTAATTGGACATAAAAGTTATTAATTGGAGTTTGACTTGAATTCAAAAAGTTATTGGGGATAATCTTTTAGTTGTGATAGAGTTCTATCTTTAATTGATGTGTATCTTGGCAAGATGTGGTGTAGATCACGTGTGGGTGTGGCCACGAAAACCAAAAAGAAGCAGTTGATGCAGAGTTGATTCTAGCCTTTAGAAGTTTGTCATATATTCTTCAATCTGCAGCTAGCGTTTGGCTATGTGGGCTTGAGTTAATTGCATTAGAAAATAGATATATACTACATCGTGGATGTGCTCCTGGGTTATGTGAGAAAAAACGTGCGTGCTGCTTCTCTGCGAACTGCTTCTAAGCTTCTTCAGGCGTGTTGCTTCTTTGCTTCACTGGGTGTTAGTTTATCAAGGTTGTAGTAGGCGTAAAGGTGGATTTGGTGTTGGCTTTTATAAAAAGGTAAAGTGGGCATTAATTAAAGAGCTTACATGATTTGTTTTGGGAAAGAAGATAAAGGTAAGGTGAATATGGATTTGGTGTTGGCTTTTATAAAAAGTTGAAGTGGGCATTAATTAAAGAGCCTACGTGATTTGTTTTAGGAAAGAAGATAAAGGTAAGGTGCAATTTTTATGTTTAAGAGAAAATCTTCTCTGGCAAAGCAAAGGACGTCTTTGAAGATTAAATTACGTGAACAGCTGAAGTGTGTGGTGTGCATAATTTTGTGGGGTATTGCTTAAGCTGCACATTCAGCTTTGTGAAGTGGTTCTTGGGTGGACTGCTTTTCTATTATTGTTGCGACGATTTCCAAATTCAATTTAGTGGAGCTTAACCTTTCAGGAAGTTGTATTCTTTTTCTCAAGTGTATTATTATTTTGTTCTTAGTTGATTGATCACTTGAGTTCTTTATTTTTTATCTTTATTATCAAATACTATTGAGGTTAGTACGAGGCGGTCGAACTATTGGGTGTGAAATTCTTTCACAAGAAGTGAGGTTGAGGGATAGTGTCAAGGGTTGAGTGATGTCAGCTCAGTAAAGCCTTGGGTAAATCTATTGTACTTCAGTGAAAGTTATTAAGCTGGGTTTTTTTTACCTGCAGATATAGGCAAGGTATGCCGAACTGCGTTACCAAATTTTTGGTATTTTTATTATTTAAGTTTTGCTTGTTTTTTTATTTTATTGGTGCCAAAGAAGTTTGTAAAAAGTTTGCGAAATAATTAACACCCTTCGGTTTTTCATGAATCAATTCATTCCTCCCCTAAGAATTTATAGGATTTGATTACCAAAGGAATTTAATTAAACAAAACGAATTTTATGTAAAATTGACTTTTCAGAATAAAACTGTTAACATTAATTCATCGCGGAATGTCAATGTGACAACTAGTTTTTAATGACAAAAATGAGTTATGCTGGGAGGAATATAAAAAAATTCTCCCCTAATGAAGAACAAATCGATGCACAACAAATCTTCTCATTAAACACCAATTACACCTTGTCTTTCATGATCGATCTTTTTCTTTAAAGCTTTTAGTATCATCTAAATTACCTTTCTTCCTTTATTATTTATATCTCATTTTCTGTTAGGAAGTTATCAGAGGAATGTTTGATTGTATATATTATATGTTGTGTAAAGCTTCCTCGAATCTACAAGACATCATAGATAAAAATAGAGGTGGTGGCAATGTCTCGATGGTCAACACAGGATTAGAGAAATCAGTTATTTTCCAAATACTATCAACTTTTGGAGTTTATGTGGGTTTGTGTTCTTCTTATGCTACATGGGTTTTTGTTTGTATTTGTATTTGAAAGATAGTGAATTATGTTTCTGTGTTGGTTGTTTCTTATGCTACATGGGTTAATGTGTTTTTCCCAACTTTAGTGATTCTTTGAGGAAAGCTTGTCAACTGTTTGATGAAAGGTTTGTAAGAGTATTTAGCTTTTGGAAGGGATGTTATTATGTGCTTCATTCTACTTTCAACATTTAGCTGGTTCTCTTCTCTTATCTTCCTCCTCTTTATCTCTCTCTCTCTCTCTCTCTCTCAACATTCTCCATGTTTGATTCTTCTTCTCTTATCTTTTCTGCAAGTTTGTTATTATATATGTAACTTAAGCTCCTACATTACGTGTTCAATATACAAAAGCTTTTCTTGAGTATATGTAGATATGATCAAATGTATCTTGAACAAGAAAATAGATTCAATCTAACATTAGCCTTAAGTCTATTTTGTTTTTTATCATAATAAATAACAAGTTGCTGAGGAGAATGTTGTTTATAGCGTCACTAAAAAGGAATGACCTTTTCTTTTTGTTTCTAGGATTTGCATGTTAAAGTTCCATTTAATTATGAATCAATTCATTCCTCCCCTGAGAATTTATAGGATTTGATTACCAAAGGAATTTAATTAAACAAAATGAATTTTATGTAAAATTGACTTTTCATAATAAAACTGTTAACATTAATTTATCGCGGAATGTCAATGTGACAACTAGTTTTTAAAGGCAAAAATGAGCTCTGCTGGGAGGAATATGAAAAAATTATCCCCTAATGAAGAATAAATCGATGCAAAACAAATCTCCTCATTAAACACCAATTACGCCTTGTCTTTCATGACCGATCTTTTTCTTTAAGGCTTTTAGTATCATCTAAATTACCTTTTTTCCTTATTATTTGTATCTCATTTTTTGTTAGGAAGTTATCAGATGAACATTTAATTGTATATACTATGTGTTGTGTAAAGCTTCCTCAAATCTGCAAGACAACATAAATGAAAATAGAGGTGGTGGCAATGTCTCGATGGTCGGTACAGCATTAGAGAAATCGGTTGTTTTAGAACAGTCTTCGATTCCAAATACTATGTTTGTTTGATTAGATACGTATGTTTTCGAATGTAGGTTCATTATACCATTTGACTTAATTAGTTATTTAAGTTTTATATTAATTGTTTATTAGATGAAACACGTCATACTGGTAGTTCATCTAATTCAGTTATCCATAATGCATCTAGGGATTCGTTCGCTATATTTTCTGCTAATTTAGTTAAAGCCAAGAAGTTATTGAAAGAGAGTGTCAATAAACCAACACTTGAGAGAAAATCTTTGATCGTTTCAATTGATATCTTTGATCGTGCAAGGACTCTTCTTGAGAATCTAAATATAAGGAACTCCTTTACCCTTTCTATAGCGTCTCATATCACTTAATCAAGAAAATTAATTATTTCTTTTCCTTTTTGATGTAATAAGTGTGAAACTTTATTTATGTTTTGTCCGTAAGAATTGTTAAACTTCTAATTAAAATCTTGTACTACTTACCATATATCATTATATTATATTGCTTACCATATTTCAATATTTGTATATATTATTATTTTACTTTTAATAAATATTAATGATTAAGAATGATAGTCAACTTAAATTTATTATATTTTGATATTATTAATATTAAAATTTTAGGTATGTTTATCTTTTTATATCCAATAAATATTTATCATTTGTTTTTCAACAATATGATTAAAAAAATAAATATATAGGCATCATTAAAGAATAATTTGTATATAAATCCATAGATTTAAATAAATTTATAAAGTTTGAATGCATTGCTATTTAAACAAATTTATAAAGAAAACAAATGAAAATATAAAAAATCATATAAATGTCAATTATAACTAATCTTAGGATTATTACACACACTTAACATTAAAAAATTATCTTTTTATCATTATTAATTTTAAGAATACTATCTCACATAAAAATTTCTCAAAATTCTCCTAAAAAAATCATAATATTTAAAAATCTTTATCATCAACTTTTGACGACGACTTCTAAATTAGTCGCCAAAAATTGGATTGAGAGAATCATTACCAAAAGCTCGACATTTAGCAACAAAAATTTAAACTATCACAAACCTTTCGCGACGATTCATCTAAAGCATTATAAAGGATATTTTGCATTTTTTGTGAAAAATTTAGAAATCATGTCCACGATTTTTAAATTGTCACAAAAAAAGTAGTTAAAAATTAGTTTTATTGTAGTTTAAATTATTTTTTTTAAAATTTGGAATATAAATACAAACTCTCATCTCTAATTTTCCTTCCAAAATGGAATGGCCTCCGTCTAATTAAGCAAACACATTAAAACAAATCTTAGAATGTGATTATGCCCACTTCCTGACCGTTCGGAGGCAAAACACAAGCAAAAACCTAATTCTGTGCATGCAGCTGACCCGTCGTCAATGCGAGCCACGTGCCTGGGTCCTCAGCCGGTGGCCAATGTTTTTTTGCCCAACCCCACTCCCATTGTTGATGTGACTGTCAGGCTTCAGTGGCAAGTTCTTATTGGCCCTCACCGCACTTCATCGTACGATCATCGCGTTTTAGCCGTCGGACTTCGTTCCTCAACTCTGGACTGGACCTTTTATGGTGCGACCCCCCAGACTTGGCAAAATAAATATAATAACTATTCTCCTTTTTTAGCAAAAATTGGATAATAATAAGAAATGAAGTTCTTCTCATCTTCATAATTGGATTCTTAATTTATTCTGCTCCTTTTCCTGTTTCACATTATCATCATCTTTTTCTTTTTCTTTTTTTTTTCCATGTTTGCGGTGTGGAGAGGATTAGGAAGAGTATAACAGCTGCAGATAAAGGGAATATGGAAAAAGATCGAATGCGTAAAGGGTTTTTGTGGTCTCCAAGTAAAGAGATTGATACATCAATGCCTCGGTGATTCTTTTCTATCCCTCTTTCTGTTCTGTTATATATTCATTTACACCAGCCTCATACCTTATACTGTGGTAGTCTTTCTGGGGTTTCAGGGTTCTACAGTGTTCAGTCAGGAGTAATTTGAATTGGGTAATCGTTATTTCTTCAAGAAGTTTTCAGTTTTTGTATACATTTGAAGTCTTTGATTCGGTGCAACCTAGAAGTGGTAAAGACCAATTTTCTTCTAGGATTTTGCTTAATACCTGGTAAGATTTAATGTATGGTGATCATTTTAGTATGCTTTGACTTAGGGTTTCGTGGAATCTTTGTGACTGATACGGTTAAACTAAATTTTTTTACTAGGATATGGTGAGAGGA
The DNA here is from genome assembly GCA_025504915.1 of Erythroxylum reticulatum. Lineage (NCBI taxonomy): Eukaryota > Viridiplantae > Streptophyta > Magnoliopsida > Malpighiales > Erythroxylaceae > Erythroxylum > Erythroxylum reticulatum. The sequence continues at coordinate 32,735,563 of JANSVA010000007.1, read as the reverse complement.
AAGATTCAAATGAAGAGGATCGAAAATGATGCGAGCCGGCAAGTGAGCTTCTCCAAAAGAAGAAACGGTCTGTTGAAGAAAGCTCACGAGTTATCTGTTCTGTGCGATGCAGAAGTTGCAGTGATCGTCTTTTCACAGAGAGGACGGCTCTATGAATTTTCAAGCCATGAGTACGTTCTTCTTAGTTATCTCTTAAAACAAATAAAGAATATACTGTGCTTGTTCATTCATGTACAATAGTACACACATAAGAAATTATGAACACTCTCCAACGGTGGATACATAGATGGCGATTAGCGAGTTTGCGTACTGACACATATCCATTAAGGAGTCTATATCTTTAGGGTAAAAGATCCCATTTTTAGATATTCATTTCGTTTCGATTGTACCTTATAGATTCTACTCCAGTGCTTACAGATTTGCACATTTGCACACCCTTTGCGGTGTGCCATCTTTCATTCTTAATCCTTTTAGGGATCTTTTTAAAACGAGATAATATTGCTTAGGCTTAGCTGCTCTTTCTGAAATTTCCCAACTGCAGAAGCATTCTTCAAGGACATCCAGTACTTAGCTTCAGTCACTGCAATTTTTCCGGCAAAACTTGCTTTCTGAATTGTTTCATTTAGTACTGAAATTTTTGTTTGAAACTGACTATGATCACTTGGTTTGTGAAAGCCATTAAGCAACTGGTTTTAGCTGGCCATCCCAGAACTGAAGAAGACTTGTCACTCTTCTTGCTTCTTATTTTAGATCTCTGGTTGGCCTGATAATATCTTGGAAAAGACGAAATGGGTTTAACCCCATCATCCCCTATATTCCCCATAAATAGAAGTTTATTACAAATTAGTGAGCTTTCCTATGGTAAGTTGCAGAACTGAATTAGGTCTTGAAAATTGTGAGAAAGAGGAAATACATGCAGAGCTTGAACAATTCCACTGTCGTGTGGAGTAAATATTTTATACAAAGATCAAAGGATCTTCAAAATTATTTCAGTATTCAGTAGCATCTATTTGCCAAGAAATCTGCAATTCCTTTGTGTCTTAAGATATTTTCCCAGGAATTTGATCCAAGAATCATTTGTGATTGATATGGTGAAGAATGCCCAAGACAATGGATCGCTACTACAGAAATGCAAAGCAAGTACAGATAGGTGGAAATGATAGTGAATCACACTTGCAGCAATTAAAGCTTGAAGCTGCATCCATGCGGAGCAAGATAGAGTTTCTTGAACAATCAAAGCGGTACTGAAACCTAGTTGGATACATTTTTTTCATTTTCTGATCTTGATTAGAACTTTTTACCTCTAAGCATTAGCTTAAGAACAACTTGATGCACTTAGGAAACTTCTGGGACAGTGTAGTTTAAGCTCATATTCCAGTGACGAGCTCCAAGACATTGCAAGCCAGCTCGAAAGGAGCTTAAGTAATGTAAGGGCAAGAAAGGTTCGTGGCATTTTGTTGCAAGTCTTGTATGAAATGGAGAGTACGTTAGACATGGAATTGACCTAAAATCTAATGTACTTGACATATACAATTCAGGCTCAGCTATTGTCGGAGCAGATACATGAATTAAACGCTAAGGTAGACAATATCATAAAAAACATTATCAAAATTTATAGTTCAAAGGATTCAGGTTTTTCATCTTCTGTTACTTTGATTCCTGATTTTCTACTCTTAACTGATGCTTTCAGGGAAGGTTTTTGTTGGAAGAACAAGCGAGATTATGAGAAAAGGTAAGGGACTGTCTTCTCCAACTAGAACTCTCAACTCATACCTTTTGAGAGTTTCTTATAGACTAAGATCAGTAGAATATTAGACTCAGACAAACTAGAACGATGAAACCGGGAAATTCACTGTGAAACCGGTTATGACCTTAGCATTCAGCATTAAGGTTTTAAATTGCGGACTACAGGTTGAACAATGCGGATACAATTATGATAAATCGCAATAACGGTCCGGACTGCAATCGGAATTTAAAACCATGATCAGCACATATTATAAACTAGAATCCCAGACTGGAACCTACATTGCTTAATACAGACTTGTATTGGTCCCATTGAACACAATGCATAACCTAAAGCTTGAAACTTCATTTCCTAGTCAATAATGGAGGGTTGTGCCTGATTTATAATGTGCTCCAAAGGATATGTGGACATCCTTGTCTGTAGTTCTTAGTCTTCTTGGACGTGGTTTTTTTTCTTTTTTTTTCTGTTCCCTTTATATGTTTTCATTAACGTTAAACTCTTGACAGTCCGGTGCCAAATCTTGCGTGCAAGCTACTCATGAACAGGAAAGTGAAACATACTCCAGTCTGAGTAGCAACAGTACTTAGAGCAGGTGGGACTGAATTGTTAATTGGACTCCCAGAAATGCAAATCGTTTAGATTTCCCACAATTCTAAATAGTTAACGTGTTACTTATGAATATGACAAATTATGTACGCATGTTCTTGTCTGATAATGGCTTCTAACTATGTCGTAATTATGATCTCGTGTCGAACAAGTTTCATGTGATACTGACTCAACTATCTGCCAATATAACACGGTTGTAGAGTTATACTTCTCCAAGGAACAGATAAGATTGGCCTTCTCTGAGTTATGAGAGTTCCTTACCTTGCTTGAGAGATTCAAGGTTCAGGTTGCCCTCAACATCATGCTACATGCCATTAAATATGCTCAACTTGAGACTCAAATTCAAGGAGTACCATAGTCTTATAGTGTGAAGATGTTCTTTTTGAAGAAATTTATACTGAAAACTAGTATAATATCTCAAAAATGAGTAATGATAAGATTGAACTTAAATCGGAATTTGATGAAGTGTTAGATATTTTCGAAAAGTCTATTTTTTATAAAATTAAGATTTTTGGTTTTTCCAATCTAAACATACTCTAAAACTATATGCATCATAATATTTGAAGTGCCAATCCTATTTTTGAAAATTTAGGATGTTAGATTGAATCGGGTTTGAAGTTTGCAATCTTAGAAATGTGAAAGAGTGCGCTTGAAATTCAGCAAGTTAGGCCACCAATGTGAAGCTCAAGAACATGTCGTCTTCTGGGCCTGAACCTGAACTCAAACCCAAGCGTTCTGCTCAGAAACCAGGGGTTGGAGTTCCAAAGCGATCATTACCATTAATGACTTTCCTTTTCAGAGTCCAGAAACCCTAATTCTATTAAGCTGAAGGCATTAGCTGTACCGTTGGCTTGTCAAACTTCTTCCTTCCAAGTTCCTGATTTGCGTAAATAAGGAAGCAACCATGAACCAACTAGATATTAAGGTTCTGCTTTATCAAACGCATCAAAAAACCGAAATGAGGACTCTCCGACTCTGACTCCACCTTCTCTTGCATAATTTTTGTCCTGAGTCCTGTGATAGCCTGTAGACTCTACTCTTATCAATCTGTTATTCTCGTCAGGTAACACAGTAGCCAACTCCCTCGGAAATTTAGAAGCATATGTACATGTCAAGACAACACAGCCTGACCCTACTAAAACGCTCCCCTACTCCCCTTCTATTATTAGTATTAATTTTGTTATTTTAAATTACTGTAAAATAATTTATGATATTATAATTGTTATTTTAAATTAATTTGTTCTTATAATTTTTTAAAATAAAAATTATGGGGTTTGATACAATATATATAATTATTTTGGTAATGAGTTTTACATAGATAAATTGATAAAAAATAATAATTTACTACATCATAAAATGTATTTTTAATAAAATACTAGAAAATAATTTGATATTTAAATAAAAATCTTATTATTTCTAACATCATAAAAATTATTTTTAATAATTTATTACTCAGTTAGAAACCCAAATTGGCGAGAATGAAAAGGGTGGGAGTGGGAGGGTTGTATTGTATAACAAAATTAATTAATATCAAATGTACAGTACACGCACCTGACAACGTCTATATAAAGGCATTTAAAAACAATAGGATTTGGAACAGTCTCTGAAATTAACCATATGCTACGCACTGAAGTACTCCACTGTTCTTCTCCATTGAGTATTATTCGGTCCCTGCAAGCTGGACCACTTTGAATTTGAAAATCTTTATATCTTATCTTCTTCTGCTTCTTCTTCTGAGAGATTAGATGTAATTGATTGATTAGAGTAAGTGAAAGTGGTCAGGATTATTATGTAAGTGGAAAGGGAATCTGCTAAGTTTTCCTCAAAAACTGAATCTGAAGAGTGGCCCCAGGCCTCAGGCCTCAGCTCGCAGGTTATACCCTCAATATTGAGTAAGAAAATTATTTAAAACTGAAGAGATAGAGACAAGTAACAAGCTCAGGTTCTTCCCATGCAATGCAAGTTGTTGTTTCTTCTTTTAGTTTCAATGCGTGATTCAGGGTTTCCTGTTGTTAGAGATCTAAACATGGACCACACCAACTCCCTCAAGGTCTATTCTCTAAATAGCTAGGTCCAACCAGGTCACACTAATAATTTGGGTAAAAGGTATATAATTTTTCGTCATTCAAGAAATTTTTATAAAAATCAAACTTTAGTTAAAAATAATAAAGAAATATAACATTATATGTAGATTAATCTTAAATTTAACTTGAATTAATTGAATTCGGCCTAAATTAATTCTAATAAATTGATAGTTTAATTTAATTAATTTATTTCGAATTTAAGAATTTGATTGAATTGTTATATAAGTAATATTTGATTAATTTAACAAATTCTAAAAATTTGAAAATTAAAAAAAACCATTCTAGCTTATATTATATTAGTCTAAATACATCTTTTGTCTGAATTATTTTTTTCCTCATGTTCATTTTTGAGAGACCTAATGTGCTTAGTCAATCTACAAAGCTTGACTTTAACAAATTCTCAAGCATGTACAGTGAAGACACAGAATTTAAAATTTAATCAACTTAATATTAATAAATGACATCATTAAGACTATAATTAGGAAATTTTATCTAATTAAAGATTTGGAAGCAGCCCTTTTGATTAGGCCATGAAGGAACTGCAAAACTGGCATCAATTCCTATCTGGGCTATAAATTCCTTACACAAATAAACCTTTACAAGTAGTTAGCAGCCTTGAATTGCATGCCTAGACACCCTATACATTAATGGAGCCTTTGTCACATCACATTTAATATACCATAAGCTCTCGCTTCTCCAAAAGTGGTGATCACTATTGGTACAAAGTACTTCACGAGCTTAGATCACACACACCATTAATATCAAATAGTTTAAAATTTTAATTTAGTAATTAATTTTTAAAAATTCGCATAAATCATATTAAAATAATTTTTAGTCTAACTAATAGATGAAAGTTTACATAATATTTAGTAAATACGTAATATTAAAAGGAATAATCTTTTGAATTAATTTATGCAAGTTTTAAAATTTTAGTTATTAAATTAAAAAAATTTAAAAGTGTTAAACAGTTTAAAATATATTATTATAATGCTTAAACTAGACAAATATATGTATATATTAATTAAATTTGTCAATTATATATAATTATTTATAAATTACATATTCAAATAAAATATTTAATAATTTAAAATTAAACAACAGAGTTGACTTAAATAATGCCTGAAAAATTCAACATATTTCAGGGACATTTATTATATTCTCACACTAATTTTTAATCTCTTAAATTAAAAACTCTTAAAAATATTTAATTTCATCACTTAAGACCCTTTTGAGGGTAAACCATCTTACCTAAGACTTCCAGCATCATTTAATGGAGACGGTCAACCATATGAAGCAACCATAAGATTCAGATCTGCTCATCATTACAAGCTATCAATAATTAAACCTCACATGTTCAGCCAAAACCCACATGCAATCTCTCTTGAAGATAAACTCTGAAATTGCATTTGCATGTTTGTACAGGTCATAGCTCCTGTTTGAAATTTCCCGCTTAGTTCATGGTCAGCATTCATTGACAGGATTTGCCCTACTGTGTACTGATGCTAGACAGCTTCTGTAAGAGATTATAACGCCCGGTCAGTAAGGAACTATATATATATATATATATATATAACGGAGGCTGAAGGCTGAAGCTGACTAGCTGAGACATGGCAGCTAAACCTGATAATGCATGATCATCAACTACATACCGACTTTTATCCTTCAAAGGACAAAAGTTGGGTCTCCTCCTCTTCCAAAAGACTCTAATGGGGATGTCAAGTG
>JANSVA010000007.1:32710885-32729307 GCA_025504915.1 Erythroxylum reticulatum | reverse complement strand
ATACCGACTTTTATCCTTCAAAGGACAAAAGTTGGGTCTCCTCCTCTTCCAAAAGACTCTAATGGGGATGTCAAGTGAATTCCTTAAGTTTGTTTGATTCTTACAAGACAAAAGAGGTTTTGATAATGAGAAAAATAAGGAAACTCTTTTTCATGTACAATTTATAATCTTCATATGTTTGTCTTTTTATTTATTTTTCTTTTTGTTTCCTATGAGATATCTTAGAAATGTCCTAATTATGGGAAGGCAAATTTAAGTCATTCACATCTAAACTAACCCCCGCTTAAACCGAGTAGATCTCTTGCGGGAGGCAAAACTCTAAGCTCAAGTTTTAAGCAGGATATTTGTCTTTTTATTCATTGATAGGGTTGGCACAAACAAGAAAAAGAATTTTTTTCTTTTTCAATGATGTTGGGGTTTCTAATATTTGATTGCTATATATTATTGCAAGTTGATTTTTCAATAATATGTACGTACGCGACACGTAATTTTTTAATATATTTTGAATTTATAACCTCATTTTTTATTATTAAATGCGGATATTATAACCATATTTTGTTTATAAGGATCTTATTTGAAAAAAAGGATAAAATTTAATATTTAAAAGATTTAATCAATATTAGATTGTCATGAAATTAAATATAATTTGAAACATGATTGAAAGAGATTGTCCTTATATATAAAAGAATTTGAAGTTAAATTAAAAAATATTATTAATTAAAAATTAATTGATTTATTTTAGTTTATAAAAAGTTATTAATTAATAAAAATTGATTCATTAATTAATAAATTGATCAATTTTTAACAAGAAGAGTTATTAAAATAAATTGAATTAAAAATTTAAAAATTGAAACAAAAAAGCTGGACGGGTAGAGGCTTTTATGTTGAATAAGTCAAATCGATTAAATTTTTTAATCATTGTTTTTTCTCAATTAAATTATTTTTGTTGGACAAAAGTATTTGGAAAAAACATATTCTTTCACAATATTGCAATTGTGATTCATATTTGAGAGCAAATTTTAGAATTCAACGTCATTGGTCCTGCTGAGCATTGGAAAATCAGCATTCATCTCCCTTTTCACTCTACTTCAATGCATAAGTTAAAAATAACAAGAGGATAAGACGACAATGGAATCTGTGCCAATTCGAAAATTGATTTAACCTAATAGAAATATAGAGAAAAAAAAAGCAAGTTAACTAGAGTTGCTTTCTTCTTAATTTAAGTGAAACATTGCCAGTGAAAAGATTCCTGAATGGGATTTTCTCTTTAAGGTCATGGATTCCCATTTGGCTTCGGACAAGTTGTCCTTATTACAGTCTCAAGTGTTGTCCTGAAGCTTTCAGTTCACGTACATGTGTTGGGTCCATGCAAAACATCTTTTTTTCATGTACCCTTTATCACTTTGTTTTAAGTTCTTACAAGCTCAAACTTCCACGAAATGTTATGTATCGTCCAAGTCTATCTTGAAAAAGCTAAGCATAATTAGCTATCCACTCGATAACTTTAGTTAAAGTTTTCAATCCTTTTCTACTTTCTGGTCCGACCCCTCCATTAATTTGTTCGACATTTTCTCCTTTCAATCTCAACTTTATCAAACGTCCCTTTCTATTTCCATGTTTGGAACAGATACTTCATGAGTTATCAAGTTAGGGTGACGATACTTGGTGGAGAAAGTTGAAAGTTCTTTATTTTGAGTTCAAATTTGGATGGAAAGTTCATTTCTAATTCATAAAGAAAGAAAAGTCGTAAATAGTGTATGGTCACTAACATCCCAACAATTCCAATAATTATTAGTTATAATTTTATAAATATTACCGAAACAACCTCTCTATTAATTCAAAAAAGATGTATATTATTAGAACTTTTTAGATTTTGTATTTCAACAGAAGTTGTATACATAATTAAAATTCATCTTACTTTCTGCTGCTTAATTTGCATTCTCAATCGAAAATATTTCTTGAGAATTTTAAATTGTGTTAAAATTAAGCACAACTCAATAACCCGTTTTCCAAAACTTTGTTAGATGATAAATTATTAGGACGTATTGCACAAATTTGAAACGAATCTATAAATTTTTTGAGTGGCGGCAAAATAATAATAAATTTTTTTATGGAATTAAAACTTAAAATAATAACATTTTTATAAGAGGGATGCATCTTTTCTTGTAAGTAAGATGTCTAATATTTACATAGTATTGATAAATAATGGTTGAGATAGGAGAGAAAAACAAATTAATCTTATTTGTGAAGTGCAATAATCAATAAGAAATAATTGATATAGTACTTAGTGAATCAAACAACTTTTATAGGATGAAGAATGAAATATGAGTTTTTAATTCTAAATTCTAAATTATTTGCAAAAAAATTACAAATAGTACCAGAAAATATATTAAAAAGACAATAATATAATCAAAGCACAATCTTATTATCTTGAAGCTCTTCAATTATATAAAGATTACTACAAGCTTAATTATATATATATGTACTCCTAAGACATTGAATCGTCTGCCAATTGTTGTCTTTTAAGGGAAAAAAGAAAGGGGGGGATCTCCACGTGTAGACCTAACGCACTCACTAGCCTCTTTACGAGTCACAATCTCTCGGGGACCCACTCAGGACCCCAACAAATAGCATCTCATCACGTGAATGTGCCATGTGACTCTTCTGCTCTCTGTCTGTAGAGTCCAATGTAGAGCATTGGAGCCGCATACAGCAGATCACTGTAAGGGCATGCAGTTTCGACCCTATCCTAGCCATACAACAACATCGATGCCGTTTCGTGAACTAAAGTGTCTAACAAGTCCTTCTCTATCTCCCATACAATCCCTTCTCCTTCATGATCAAATGCCATGTCGTTTTGGAGCTTAAGTTGTGGCAAGTCTTTGTCTATTATGGCGTCAATGTCTTCAAGAACCTGACAATTCGCTTGAGGAAAGCTTCCGACTTTCGAGCACAGTTCATCAACTAAATGTGACCCTTTTGTCATTCGACCGTGATCATGCCCAACTGAGCTTGTCCAAGGCTTTAGGTTAATGTACGGTCTCAAAATATCCACCAGGATTTCATCCACTAGATGAAACAGTAACTTTCTGTTGCACCGTTGATCGAGTCGATCACAACTTGCCAGATGATTGGTGGTGGTGGTAAAACTTTCGAGATGGTGAAAAGTGGAAGGGTCTAATGGATGAGAGGAAGAGAACCATGTAAGAAAGGACAATGGAGTATCTTTGTCTATGCCTGTACGTCTCAGTATTCTTGTGATGTATTCACGATATTCTGATGCAACGATATCTCCGCCGCCGGTGGTGGTAGTTGAGTTGCCGGCATCATTATGATTATCATAGTTGGTAATGCCGTCTCGGGAGTCGAGCATTTGCGTCACTCGCTGCGGCTTGTACGAACGGCTCGAACAACTAGATAACTGTGAGCTACTTTTCGATTCCTGAGCATTTGATCCCTGCCAAAGATAACGTTATGTTACAGAAACTTCAAAACTCTTATTCTTCATCCTTCTACGTTCAAAAGCTAAGAAACCAAAAACCACTCTTAGAACGAAAACGAGAAGATTAAAAGAGCACAATTAACCTGTTTTTGAGGAATTCGGTCTTTCTTGACCGGAAGCAAGTTGGAGACAGTTACAACGTTAAGGAGGTCGTTAGATAATGGAGTTCGCTTGCATTTTTTATCAGAAATGTTGGCTGTTGTCGGACGAACAAATGGTTCTTCTTGCTTGTTCCTCATATTGTGTGATGTCTGAGGATGTTTCCTGAGCTTTAATGGCGACGTACCAAACCTTTCTTCTGTCCCTTTCTTGCTTGCTCTTTGTTGCTTTGTTGAGGCATTCGTGTTCTTGCAAAGGGCATTGATCTCTAGCTTGGTTTTGTGTTCAAGGATTTTGAGTTTGGGAGAGCAAGATATGGATTGCTTGCCTGAGCTTGATTCATCAGCGGCAACTTTGATCAGAGCTTTAGAAAGTTTCTTTGACTTCAATTGACTAACAAGCTCATCTCTGCTTCGTTTCTGTCTATTCTTCACTGTATTTGTAATGTCTGATCCAACTTTCCTTCCAACACTTTCTTTTACCTGCTTCACTATCTGCCTCGCGTAGTGGGCTGGACTTCTGTTCTCGTCATCAGCTTTCAGTTCTTTTTGGATACGAGACATCACAAGTTCTTCTTCACTTGCACTTAAGTTTTCCTTGTTGATTTGAAGCGACAAACGGTGATGAAGATCCACGTCTGATTTTCTAGCAGACGATATTCTAGGTGTCTCTGGCAAAGAACGACAACCTGTGAAATGATCACAACTCATCCTGGGGCTAACTGATTTGTGCTGAAGAGGTTGTCGAGGTCGGAAATGGTGGTGCAAATCGGACTTGTTGCCTTCTGAATTTGCTGCTCCGAGGTTCGATGAAGAAGAAGACCTAGGAGAGTAGATATCAGGAAGAACATCTAGACCCATGAGTCTAGCAACCAAATTTGGAGTCTTGGCACTTGGAGATGAGCTGATATCTGAGGAAGAACAATCTTTTGATCTCGAATCCACATTGGTTCTAACTTGAATACCCATCTGGAATTTTCAGAAGAACAATTCAAGATTACTCTCTTTACAGGAACATAAACCTCAAAAACTACAAACAAAATACAGGAAACTTGTCATTCTTACAGGAATAGCTAACTTGTCATCTTCTTCGACAACTAATGGCAACGATTTAGTCTTCTCTAGTTCAAAGCTATTCCTTGGTGCTTTAATACCTGAAACTAAAAGCTCCGTCAAGTTTTTTCCCCAAATCTTCCCTTCCAGGAAAATCATAAAGGACTTGCAAAGAAGTTACCTTTGGAGAGATCGAGCTCTTCAGGAATGAAAGAGTTAGGCTTGAAAGAAGACTGTTGTTGTAAATTAGCAAATTGAAACTGATGAAAGTCAAACAATTGAAAAACAGCACACATGCAACCAGTGGCTACCGTGGTACCACCGTCATCACCACCACCACGGCCTCTTCCTCCGTCTCTCTTGGAAGATTTGCTCGAACCCCAATACCAGTCTCTTCCCATTTCTAGTAAAGCTTCACTGTTCTAGCTTTTGCTTTCAACTGTGAGTTTGGTGCAGATAAAAAAAGGTTACGAAGAGAGTATCAGAGTGACAATGACAAAGATGAGAAGTAGCAGAAGTAGTTGGATGCTTTCTGAGTCTTGGAAGTGAATGAGTAAGTGAGTCTCTGTGTTAGTGAGGACGCTGAAAAGCTTACAGGACGCTGAAGTAGAAGCGAAAAAAGCGGATTCATGAAGCACAAATCAACCTCATTTGATTTCAGCAATTAAAAGTACACAATGAAAAGGGTCTTGTTCCTTACTCATCTTTCTCTCTGGTTTTATCTGATACACTCACTTCCTAGTGATTATTTTCTTTTAACCAGACCAATCTCCGGTCTCTTTCATTGGGAATTGAAATAGTAAAATAAAGAAAAGAAAAGAGAAAGATGACGATATGACCACGCACGGTCCACCACCTGCTCTACACTCTCTCCTCCGTCTCTATCTCCATCTCTGGAGCTCGAGTTACAAGGTGATATATATTCACAAAACCTCTGGCCTGAGAATTTTAAATACTCGATTGTCTATTTGGGATCTTCAATATGACCCATCCATTACATTAGCTTCTGTGTAATGACGCTTATCCTCTGAAGTTTGAACATATAATATCAACTCCTCTCTTAGTACCATCGAACAGTAAACACCAACCATGGTTGGTGCTCCTTGAAAAAAAAAAGACTGCTTTGAGTTTTCTGTTTTTTCAAGAATCTCCCGAAGTTACGGTGTTAAATGTTGTAATAAAAATGATAATTTTAAAATATTATTATTAATTACATTAAATTTTTTTAAAAATCATTTAATTATTACATAGTTTTTTATAATTTTAAACTAATATCATAATATTACATGACTTGATATCAGACAAAATAAAAAATTAATAATTATCAATAAATTAAAATTAAAGGAATAAATCTTGCATGTAAGCTTTATGAGTTATGACAGAACGAAATGATTTTGGAGTTGTCTATTCAATATTTGGAATAATTACAGGCGAACAAAGCAAGACAAGTTCGCAGGAATCAAACAGTACTTCGTGGACCTCATTTGTTAATGCTAATAGTGTCTTGTCCAGCCTTTCCTTTCCTTTTTTTTTGTTGAAAATTTTCCTGTCCCATTGAATCTGGAACAGTTCTTCCATTGATGAAACAAGATTAGAAGCAACAGTATGACAAGCGTGATTCAAACTTTCAATCAATGTTATGTTTGGTTTGGTTCTTGCAACGTTTTTGGTTAGTTTTGTTGGGATAATAACTCAAGCCATCCAGACTTCTTCTAGTCCTACTTTGTGTATATTTGTGCTTTCTTTATTTGATACTATTTCAAATTTCTACTCTTGGTAAGATTCCTATCTAAAGGTTATATTACTATATAAACACTCTTTGGGGTCCTTTAAAACATCATATTGGTATAATTTTCATTAGTCCTAGGGTTTGTGTGAGAGAGATAGCACCTGTAATTTTTCTTTTTGATATAGTACATATTTTCAAGCTCTCTTCGCCCATGGGTATTTCTCCTTATACTCGAGTTTTTCATGTAAAAATTCTTTGTGTGCTTTTACTATTTTTCCTTATTTATTTAATTGATTTCATTGCTTCAGTGACTACTAACACAACAAACTGATATCAAAGCAAGGATCATTTCGGTTAATCAAGTCTTGTAGCCATGTCTCTTTCTACCAAATGTGACACCGACAAGTTCAACGGAAAAATCAATTTTGCTATTTGGAAGGTCTAGATGCAAATTGTTCTCACACAACATAGATTGAAGAAAGTTTTGTTTGGCAAGACAAAGAAACCTGCCAATATGTAAGATGAGGATTGGGAGTTGGATTAAAAAGCCTTGTCCACTATTCAGTTGTGCTTGACCCGTGAAGTGCTTTGGAAGTAGTTCATGAGATAACTGCTGCAGGACTCTAGTTGAAATTGGAGTCCCTTTATATGTTGAAGAGTCTAGCTAACAAACTCCGTCTCAAAGAACGTCTCTTTACCTTTAAAATGTTTGAAGATGCACCTGTTCCATCTCATCTTGACGAGTTTAATTCCATTATTATTGATTTGGAAAATCTTGATAATAAAATTGATGACAAGGATCAAACAGTGCTTCTTGTTATTTCACTATCTCATTCGTGTAAGCACTTTAAAGAAATAATGCTTTATGGTAACCACAAAACTCTCTCTTTAGAAGAAGCTCAATCTGCTTTGTTATCTAAAGAAAAGTTTGATGCTTCCATCAAGAATGAGGCTAAGGGTTTAACAGTTAAAGTAGAACTTTTGAGAAGGGAGAGAGTAGTAAGAGCCATAAGAAGTCTAAATCTAATTTTAGAGGAAAAGATGCCAATATTTTATGTAAATATTACAAGAAACTCGAAAAATAAACTCAAAAAATAAGTTAAAAACAAGGGTAATCAATCTGATTCTATCCTCAAGGTTGCTATAGTTGATTCTAATTCAAGAAGTGATGTTCTTTTGGTTATTTAAGGCGAACAACGATTTAAAGATGAATGGATCCTAGATTACAGTTATACTTGTCATATGTGTCATCACAGGGATTGGTTTGTCACCTATAAAACTGCAAAGGGTGTTGCCTTTATAGGTAATAATGCATAATGTGATGTGATGGGGAAAGATATAATCAATATTAAAACTCACGATAGTGTTGTTAAAACGCTCTTTAATGTTCATCACATTTTTGATTTGAAAAGCAACCTTATTTCATTTGGTACATTTAAGTCTCTTTGGTGTAGATACTCCTTTAAAGGTGGAGTCATGAAGGTATCTCGAGGTAATCTTGTAATCTTTAAAGGGAAAAGACATGGTGCTCTTTATGTGTTCCAGGACTATATTGTTATTAGTACTTTTGATGTTGCCTAATCTAAGTCTCACAAAGATGCCACCAAGTTGTGGCATTACTGCCTAAGCTATATGGATGAGAAAGGTATGCAAATCTTGTGCAAGGGGGTCTATTAAGCCAAAGATCAGGTAATATAGAGTTTTGTGAGCATTTTGTCTTCAGTAAACAAACAAGAGTGAGTTTCTTTTCCCTAGAGATTCATAGGACCAAAGATACTTTGGATTATATTCATTATAATCTATGGGGTCCCTCTTTCGTTGCTTCTCGAAGCAGTAGAAGGTACATGTTGACCATTATTGATAATTTCTCCTGTAAGGTTTGGGTGTTTTTCTTAAAGAAGAAGAATTAAGTTTTTCCCACTTTTAAGGAGTGGAAAACCCTGATCGAGAACAAAAACCCTGAGGCGGCTACTACTGCATACTATCTGGTTAATCATTCTCCACATTGTTCTCTCAACATAAAATCCCAGAAGAAGTTTAGTTAGGTAACCCTGTTGATTATTCTAATCTTCGTGCTTTTGGGTGTCCTATTTATGTTCATGTTAGTGAGGGCAAGTTAAACCCCCGTGCTGTTAAATGTATCTTCTTAGTTTTCAGGGAAGGAGTTAAAGGTTATCGTATTTATTATCCTGACCCTAAATATCGTAAGATTTATCATAGTCGTGATGTAACATTTCATAAAGATGCTATATTTTCTACTAGGCAAGATCTTGTGTTGTATTCTCCTTGCGCAGATGATCAGGCTAATACAAGGGAAAAGGTAGAGTTCGTCATCCCTGCTACTTCCCCAAAGGAGACAGTCCCACTTACTTTTAAGTCTCAGGAAACTCAGACCAATGCCATGGTATAAGTTGATACATTGCCAGTGCAACCTGATTATGTGTTGGCCTGAGATCTTTCTAAGAGACAGACCCATTTGCCAACGAGATTGAAGGACTATGATTGTGATCTCTTTGCTTATACTTTAGTTACTACACAGGAAGTTAACACTTGTTCTGAGCTAAAGAATTATTATGATGCTATTGATAGTGCAGATGTTGGGAATTGGAACGGTGTTATGCAATAAGAAATTGAAAGTCTTCATAAGAATGAAACTTGGGAATTAGTGAAGCTTCTTAAGGGTAAGTATGATATTAGTTGTAAGTGGACTTATAAGCTCAAAGAGGGCATCCCTGGTGTTGAAAGCAAAAAATATAAGGCTCACTTGTTATACGTGGTTTTGATCAACGTGAAGGAGTTGATTTCAATGAGGTATTCTCTCTCGTTGTTCGTCATGTGTTTATTCACGTACTATCATCTCTTGCTGCTTTTCATGACTTGGATCTTGAGCAAATGGATGTGAAAATTGCATTTCTGCGTGGTAATCTTGAACAAGAAATTTACATCCATCAACCTGAGGGTTTTATGGTTCAAGGAAAGGAGGATCATGTTTGTCATTTTAAGAGACCTTTGTATGGTCTCAAGCAATCTCTAAGACTGTGGTATACAAGCTTTGACTCTTTATCGTTGGGCAAGACTACTTTAAAAGTAGCTATGATAATTGTGTGTATTTGTAAAAGTTCCCTGATGGTTCCTTCATCTATCTTTTGCTTTATGTTGACAACATGTTAATTGCCCTAATAAGGCTCTTGTTGATAGGTTGAAGGCCCAACTTATAAGTGAATTTGATATGTAAGACTTGGATGTTACTAAGATTCTTAAGATGGAGATTATTTGAGATCATCAAGCAGGTAAACTTATGCTCTTTATAAAGAAATATATTCAGAAGATGCTTGACAAGTTCAATTTAACTCACTGTAAGCCCGTTACTACTCCATTGGGTGCACATTTTAAATTATTTACTGAATAATGCCCATCTACTAATGAAGCTAAGGAAAGTACATCTCACGTTCCGTACTCTAGTACTGTTAGTAACTTAATGTATGCTATAGTATGTAACCGACCAGATTTGGCCTATGCTATTAGTGTTGTATTTAGGTACATGCATAATCTTAGTAAGAAGCACTAGGAAGATGTGAAGTGGATCCTTTGCTACTTGAAGGGTTTTATTGAGCTCAGTTTGGTCTTTAACAAAAGTCGTTCTGATTTTGGTGTTGTAATTGGCTATGTTGATGCCAACTATGGTAGTGACTATCATTAGAGAATGTCACTTTTATCCCATGTTTTTACTCTTTATGGTTAAACTATTAGTTGGTATTCTTCTCTACAGTTTGTTGTAGCATTATTAACCACTAAAGCGGAGTACATTACTACTAACGAAGGAGTGAAAGAAGTTATTTGGCTTCAAGGTTTAGTGAAAGAGCTTGGTCTACAACAAGATGTCCTTGTTATCTTTGGTGATAGTTAAAGTGTCATACACCGCACGAGAAATAGTAAGTATCACTTTAAGACTAAGCATATTGATGTTCGACGCCACTTCGTTCAGGATATTATTGAAGCAGGTAAAATTATTGTTGAGAATGTTCACACCACTGAGCACCCTGCTGACATGTTGACCAAGCCACTACCTATTACTAAGCTCAAGCATTGCTTAGACTTAGTCGATATTCTTAATACTTGAACACCCTTAAGGGTTTACGACGAAGAAAGTTCCTACTTTCGGTCTTGTGTCAAGGTGGAGATTTGGTGGGATAATGGCTATCAAGATTTCTACTCTATGTCGATTCCTATTTTATGTAGATTTTTTTCTTTATTTGACACTATTTTAAATTCCTACTCTGTGTCAGATTTTTACCATAGAGTTATACTACTATATAAACACCCTTTAGGGGTCATTTGAAACATCATATTGGTGTCCTCTTCATTAATCATAGGGTTTGTGTGAGAGAGAAAATAATTGTAAGTTTTCTTCTTGACATAGTGCATATTTTTAGGCTCTCTTCGTCCCGTGGGTTTTTATCTCGGCACTCGAGTTTTTCACGTAAAAATTCTTTGTGTGTTTCTACTGTTTTTCCTTATTTACTTGATTGATTCCATTGTTTCCACGACTACTAACACAAATTTTTTACTTTACTCGTGTTTAATTAAATCCATCGAATATAATTTTTAAATTATGAATAAGGTTTTGCTTAAAGAGAGAGTTGATTTTTATTTAAAAGAAAAAAAGTGAGACCAATTGTAAAATACTAACAAATATTTTTTAATTTGACAAATAATTTATGAATAATTATGAAAATTTATTGGGTAAGTATCCCATAAATTATGAATTTATTAAGTAACAAACCCTAAATTCCATTTAGTAAAAAGATGAAAATTACACATTTATTTTGACATAGATGCATAAATTATTTAATAAAATTAAAATTATTTGACAAATTTATTGTAAAATTTAACATATTTTCACTCCTATTTAATTAATTTATTCAAAGTTGATGTAAATCATAATTTTTATTGTAATTCAAAATTACTATTATAAATGTTAATTTTGGTTCAGTTCGATCTAGATTAAAATTAACAAGCCAGAATTCAAATAAGTCAAGTTTAATTTTAATTAATTATATTAAAATGACATTATTTTGAAACAACTTAAACTCAAAAAATCAAATTAAACCAAATTAACCATAAATTCAACCTGATCTAATTTATTATTATCCTTATCCATTAACCTAATTTATTATCAGACACTTATATTGAGCCTTTGATTGCAAGGCCCGATATGGATGCTATATAAAGAATGTTAAGGTCTCTTGTAATTATTGTAGCAAATCGTGAATGTAAAGATACTCTAACTTATTCAAAGGTTCAAATTTTAAAGAAAATTATAGAAAGACTTTAACACATTCCGGTGAGTAGATCCCATGAAGGTGGCGGTGAATTCACACTTATTTCAGTTTTGAAAAGCTCGTTTGAAGTTATAAAACTAAAATCAGGTATTTTCGCATTTATTCGTTTATTTTCCTTTCACGTTTGATCTGAAATACGTAACTAAGATCTAATACGTATTACACGTGTTTATATCTTTTTAATCGTATTTTTATTTTTTGTAAGTTTATCAAAATCAGTTTCTTTATTAATTGATGGTTTTGATTGGAACGTTGTTATTATTATTATTATTATCTATATCTTTTAAATTAAAAAAGAAAAGTTTTAAAGAGACTAATTTCAAAGTCTAGACCGGTTTTTATGGTTTTGCTAATTTCAAAATATTACCGTGAATTAAGGAGGGACCCAATCTTTACTATGTCTTATGCGCAACATGTGACGGTAAAAAAGAGCGCAGGGCCCTCACCGCTACTGTTTAATAAAATCTCACTCCACTGACGTTGGGGCTTTGTCCTTATGCACCTAACCTAGCAAACCCTTTCTTAGCTCCAAGCCCACAGGACCACAGAGCTCTTTGCTTTCTTCTTCTTCTTCTTCTTCTTCTTCTTCTTCTTCGTCTTCTTCATCTTTTTTCTTTTCTTTTTTTTTTTCTAATTCCTTAGACTCTCTCTTCTTCTAATGTACCATCAATGTCCTAGGGCTTGTCAATTCAAGACCGTCCTTTTGAGGTATGCAGAAGAGACATCTTATTTATGAATATTAATTTGTGGTCCCAATTTTTTTTTTATCGTGACTCATGTGAATGTGATCCCATTCTCCAATTTTTTAAGTCCCTTAAATTAAGGAAT
Organism: Erythroxylum reticulatum; assembly: GCA_025504915.1. NCBI lineage: Eukaryota > Viridiplantae > Streptophyta > Magnoliopsida > Malpighiales > Erythroxylaceae > Erythroxylum > Erythroxylum reticulatum. The sequence goes on along the minus strand of JANSVA010000007.1, from coordinate 32,716,755 downwards.
ATAAATAAATGCCCACTTGAGATCTTGCTCCCTGCAATCCAGCACCATAGAACAATGTATACAAAAAAACTAGGGATTATAGTAAGACTTTAGTATGAGATGTCTTAATAAGGTTTTAATTATACTCTAAAAAAATAAGATTCATTATTAAATTTCATTTAATATGATACATTCTTTTAAATAGATTAACTTATAAATATATACAAAAATATCCTAATTCGAATCATGTCGATTTAAGAAAAATCATAACCGTAAAGTCGAATCAGTTTAAATCGAATTTGGTAACTTTTTTTATAATGTGGTTGTCATGTAAATATATAAATCTGTAAATTAATGTTAAGAGATGGTCTTGTCAGAAGAAACCAATCCTGATCAATGTCAGGTTGGACTTGGAAGACAATTCTGTAAGAGGAGCTACTTAAAGAGTTATCCAACCACCAAGACCAAATGCCAGAAATTGCACTGTTCAAGCCAGAATACTGAAATTTGGACAAAGAGTATGTAACATATTTATATATTAGTTAGCACTAAAATGCAATGTCACCTGTGATTACTTCTTGGCCCACGACTTGTCTGCGTAATCCCGAATACGGAAGAACTGATTACTCTTATGTCATCTTCCGTCAACTTTCTGAACGATGTTAATGGCAGATAGGGTGTTACAGAGTACAGACTCCACCTTCATTCCCGCTTCCTATGCCGTTGAAACGTAGAAGAAACTATAACGTAAACAGTCACCAACCTGTCGTTTCCGTTACCGACAAAGGCTTAGGTAATGGACTTAGTAAAACATACGGTCTGGAGCCTAATAGGTTTCGAACATTCGGTGAATGACTAGTTAGGGTCACGGAAACTTTCATTACTCGTGGTCAGGGTCAGGCCCTGATTGGTATAATTAGGTGAAGGAGCTTAAATGTAAATGAAAAGGCATTTCAAATGATGGTCAGGAACAAGAAGCATTCAAGACTATTGATTAACTTGGCAATCTCTGAACTGCATGATTTATTCAAGTTTTCTTTCTTTTTTCTTGCAAGAAAGGATGAGAGGGTTGAAGAAGGTGCATTTACTATACACCTGTAATGGTTACTTGAATTGGTATTTCAGGAGGAAAACAGACCATGGCATATTGAATTTGAAACAGTAAAACTTTTGTTCTTCCAAATTCTGAAACATAACTGGAGTAACAGTGATGAATGAGTACATCAAGAACAGTACTGTGCATCATACAGGATATAGACAAACCAAAGTACATTGTTTGGAAGATTAGAGGGTGTTTTTGGATTATCCAATCTCCTAAACATCCGTAACTGCATTTGGATTGTCCCTGGAATGGCATTAACGAAACCAAATGAAGGTTCTTTTGCGTATGCGTGTATATATTATATACATATATGTCTGACATGAATGATGGAGTTTTTCAGAACACAATAAAGCAAGAAACTCAGGAATCTAGAAAAGGTAGTGAGACCCAGAAAATGGTAAGAGCTAAGTGGATGAGGAAAAGAAAAGAAGCATTCGGAAATGGAAACTGTGGATTCAGTGTCAAACAAGAATATGATTACAGGGCAGTACATTCAAAAGGAAGAATCCGGAAATGATTACCCAGACAGACAGTGATAAATTGTGAACCAGAACGAGGGCCAGGGCCCTTCTCTGTCAGAATACATAACATTTTTCAACAACTCCATCAACCTCTCTTCTCCATAATTCATCAAGACAGCTAAAAGATATTGTCAACATTCACCTAATGTTAATAACACAACTCTTTTTTATTATCTGATGAATCAATGATTTCAAATTAAGCGACAAAATCGATCTAACTGGTGGATAATAAAGTTTAATACTTTCATACATAATTAGTATGAGGTCTACTAAATGAAATTTTATAAAGGAGGACTCAAACTTGTGAATTCTAACGCCTATTTGAGGAGTCAGATCCAATTCTTACATCTTGAGAATCTCCATTACTTGGCAAAATGAAACCTTGACTCAGACAAATTTAACACAAAGCTTCAAGTAGTCAAGAGTAGTCACCAATTAGATTTGGTAAATAAGGTGACTTTAGCTAAGCAATTAAGGAGACTATTTACTGATCATGAAGTTTCACGAATCATTTGAATAAAGAAGTCTGGAAGCTATAGTATATCCTTGTATTTGCCTTATTAGGCTTTTGGGATTTCATGCAACTCCTTTTTGGTATTAATACAATTCCTTAATTAACACAAAAAGCGAAAATAAAAACAAATGGAGCAAAAATTTTACCTTCTCTTACCTATGTAAGAATACAAACAGCCTAACAGAAGAAATAACATGTATTAAGATTTTCCTGTCTGATTTCATCAAGCATTGATGTTCCTCAAGAGTTTCAGGACAGCTTCTTTCGTGGGTAGAGCAGGGATTGCACCTCTCTCTGTTACTGCAACAGCACCACAGGCATTAGCGAAAAGAAGAGCTTCTCTTAACTGCCTCTCGTCCTGCATAATCAAGGGAGACAATAAGAAGAACGAGGTTGTTAAACTATGTTTTGATTCAACTGGAATGTGAATAACCTAGACTTCACACTAAAAGCTACTAAATTCAATTTTCTGTTCAACTATGCTTGTGAAGAACTTGATGAATTAAATCAACTATGCTTGTGAAGAACTTGATGAATTAAATCAACTATGCTTGTGAAGAACTTAATGAATTAAGGAGCTCGACGGCATTTACATGGAAAATTTTTCCTGCTAGCTATACTTAGAAACTTTTCCTGCTAACTAGGAAAACTTATATGAAAGAGGTAAAATTAAGTGATTTAAGTTGGTCATGGTTAAAAGTTCTATTTTGGTAAAAGATCATGGTTTAAAGTCCCATTCCCTATTCAAGAAACACGAGGATGTCCAAGTTCTTCGTTATTACCATGAGAAGAAGAAGAGACTATTTGCATTCAACAATATTTACCTTGAAAAGATCAAGATCAGAAGCTAGGTTGCTCAGTATTCCCCCGACAAAGGCATCGCCTGCACCAGTCGTATCAACGGGGTTTACCTTAACACCAGCAACCCTGCCCTTGAATTCCTGCAATCGTATTTCAGTGATTATAATTCCTTAATGCCACATCAACCAAGTTACAGAGATCAACCAATTGCAATAGGTAGTCTGTCCCAAGTTACAGATCATGGATCTCCACCACTAGATACTTGCAACTATGAATCTTTGACATTAAAATATGTTCCTCATATAGTCAAAAGATTCACTATTTAAAATTCCAACGATCAGAATGGTTCTTGTCATTACAACTAGCAACTATGAAGATTGATACAAAAGACGTAGATAAGAAAAGAATGTATTTCTTTGCAGGAAAAAAAGTTAAATTTATATCAACAACAATGACCATGGCATGTTATAGATACACTATAGCCAAGATTTTGACATCATCAATCGAACTAATTCCTTAAAAATTGTAGTAACAACTTCTTTCCCAGACCAGGAAATGAAATCTAGTTTCTGGTCTAGTTGACACATAGACAAATTGAGATTTAGGAGGCCAGTATACTGAATGCTGCTATCTTTCTACACGGAAGTACGAAGCAAAAAGGGGTTTATGGCTTAAATGACAATCAAATCACAATATGTAAATATCTAGAAATGGAAACTGAGAAACTTACCTTGGTGTAGTATCTACAACCTTCTGACCCTTCAGTTACAATCAAAAGCTTCAAGTTAGGATGATAAAGCTTCTCTAAGACTACATTATCATCAGTGTGATCATCACCTTCGGTTAGGAATGTGATTTCCTCTTCACTTATCTGCCATTATGCAAGATCAACACAATGTTGTAAATAATTCATGGTACTGAAAAATAGGGGAAAGCATTAGATTTGGATAAAGTGGCAGCTTATAAAAGCACTGCGTGACTGCACCTTAATTATGTCAGCTTGATCCCATATACCCATTATCTCTTTCCGAGCAGCCTCAGCTGATGGCCACAATGCTAACCTCAAATTTGGATCATAAGACAGGATACTGCCAGACCTTTTTGCAATGTTCATGGCAGCAAGGTGAGTTGATCTGCACGGTTCTGAGATCAAACTAATAGAACCATAATGGAATATCCTAGCCTGCGATCAGTAAGATTTGCAAATGAGTTTCCTAAATGACACTCAACTTCAATTGGTAAATCTTGTGTGATTGTGACAAGAAATGAACCTTCTCTAGGAGATTTATATTCAATTCTGACTCACGAAGAAGCATGTCTGCACTTGGATGACGGAAAAACAAGAATTCACGTTCACCATCAGCTCTAAGAGTTACAAATGCCAATGCAGTCCTTGCGCTAGAGTCAAACCGCAATCCAGAACTGTCGACATTGTTTTGCTTTAAAATGTCAGCCAACATGTACCCAAATTCATCATCGCCAAGCTGAGATACAAATGAGAAATAATTTGAGTTGGAACCAAATCTAAACACATTTTAGAGACAATGGACATTTCAATTTGTCATGTACAAGGAAAAAAAAGAAAGAAAAGGCGCATTTCGGGGTGCTGACAGTTTGAAATAGAGTGCAACATAGTGGGATTACAGTATCCATTGGCTACAGAAAGTAATTGACTTAACATCAGGTGTTTCAGAAGCTCAATTGTAACAATGATGCGAATGGTAAGCAGTAACTTCGTTAGAAATGACGTTGAATGCTTATCACCAAGGAAAACAGCACACTTATTATCTTTGTTACAATACGTTGACATACAAGACATAAAAATTCTGATGATTTAAAACAAATATTGCTGGCAATTAAAGTGATCAAACACAAACATTTGATATTCAATGCCCAGAGACGTGGTAAAGGGTTGGCTACTCATAGTTCTGATTAAAATTTAGCCTACCAGTTCTCTGTTTCAACGTATCCAAGCAGAAAGCATCTTACTTGATAGTAACCAAGAGTTGGGACTACGTAACAATGAGCCATTAGTAACTCCAAACAAGATTGAGATGCACCTTGCCTACAAAAGCGGATGAACCACCGAGTCTTGATATTCCAACAGCCACATTAGCAGGTGCGCCACCAGGAGCCTTCTTGAAAGCAGGTGCTTCAGCTAGTGAAACTCCACCAACTGTTGGTACAAAGTCGATCAACATTTCCCCAAAGCAAACAACTAGTGAACTGTTATCTCCACGCCCTCCTTCTGTATCAGAAACACGATTATTCCAATTACTTACACTTCCATCTGTCTGAAGACATCATGAATACTAAAATAAAAGAAATAATAGATAATAGATTCAATACTATAACAACGATTAAGACATACAAGTCACCTTATAAGATTGCTATTTACCACGAAAAGAATCACAACATTCCATACAGATAAAAAGAAGCATGGTGCATCGAAATTGCAATCGGACTTTCTGACCGACAAAAAATCGTTATTTTTTCGAAGGAAAATGAAATTGCAGTTATATAAAGCACTATTAAAACACGACTACGGCAGCCATTTTCGGATCAAGAACAGGAACTTAATCTTTAGCTAAGTGTAACAATGTCAAACTTATAGGCAACAAGAAACACAACCCTGTACGTAGTAAGATCGTAAGCCAAGAATGGTAAAATTTATTCAAACAATCACATCTCGTAACAGTCTTGTTAATGCACACCCATCAGCTAAAGCGTCTCTTTTGCACCAGAAGACGGTCTAATAAATCATGAAACACGGCGTCTATATCCAACTTAGTAATTAAAAAGAGAGAGATCTGCGGAGAAAGATCCAATAAAGAATTCAGGGAAGAGACATCAAACCAATGCTCAAAGAACGACACGACGAAAAGAAGAAGCAGAGATATAACACAAAACCATGAAACCAGCTAAAACCCAGATAGCAAACCAATCTCAATAT
>JANSVA010000007.1:32692880-32710064 GCA_025504915.1 Erythroxylum reticulatum | reverse complement strand
ATTATTTAAAGTTTAAATAAAAACATATTATTAAATAAAATTTTATTTATTTATTTTAATTTATAAGAATTTATTAATTTATTATAATCGACCAATTAATAAAATAATCGATTTTTAATAGCAAGAATTATTAAAATAAATTAAATTAAAAAGTTAAAAATTCGAACAAAAAAAAATTGTTCGATTCTAAATTTTATGGTTGAATCAGACAAATCTTTTAAATTTTTCAAAATTTTAAAATAATTTGTTCAAATTTTAATTAAAACAAATTTAAATTACTTTATTAAAATATATAAATTAAAATAATTAGAAATAATTATATTAAATTAATTAATTTAAAACCAATTCTAACTTTAGACTTTGCATTTCCATGGAAGGATTCGCTCGTGACGTTGATGATTACGACACTTTTCCCGTGTGCCGTAAAGTAATATCTAATTATGCACTTTGGTATATACTATGGACCCATGTTTTTTTGGATGAATTAACTTTTATTAATTGTTCTTTGCATCTCATTTATTTGTTATTTAATTAAATCTCTTGTAAATCAGCTAATTATTAAAATCTTAGGTTAATAGAATAACATTTTACGTTAAAATAAAATTCAATCACATTTTAAGTTAAATCGAACTCGTTTATTGAAATGGTCGAACCAATTTAATATAATCGTAAACTTAAATCATATCTTATCAATTATTTATTGATAATATCCATATGTAAGTGTCCCGTATTGGAAAAAGAAGGGAAAGAAGATTAATATATAAGTCTAATAGGTTACTTCAATTATTGCCAATTAGTTTTAGAATGGAACCTCACTTGAGCTTATGTGTGGTCTAACTTTTTTTCTCGTGTGGGCTCATAAGTCCATTGTAAATTTTTACATGATATCAAAGCAAGTTTGGTTCGGATTATGATTTCCCGATTGTCCGTTTGAATATCCAATCCCAGCGGTTCGGTCCGATTAATACTGTGTTTATTTCAAATGATAACTGGATGTCCAGTTCTGGTTGCATTTGAGGGGGAGTGTTGATAATAACCACATATGAGTGTCCCGTATTAAAAAAGGAGAAAAAAAAAGACTAACATATAAGTCAAGTGGGCTACTTCACCTATTGTCAATTAGTTTTAGAATGGAACTTCACTTAAACTTGTATGTAATCTAACTTTCCTTCTCGTGTACAATGGCCACATTATTAAACTTATTTATCCCTTTTTCAATTTAAATCACAATTTAACTTAAAAAAGCTACATAGCACACATGCACATATGATCACTTGACAAGAATTATTAGTTTCAGATGTTATTTATAGCAATAATAATTGATACACCAGACTATAATAACAACTTCTGATGGAGCTTATTTGGAACCCAAGATCCTCAAACACAAACTAGAGGAGCAAAGGACAGGACACAGGAATCCTCCATGACTGGAGCTCTAGCTAGTTCAATCTTCCATGGCAGTTGGACCAAAGGTCTTCACCCTGGAACCAATTTCATGACACCTGTTTGCAAAAGTATTAAAGGAAACCCTAGATGGTTTAGAATTATGTTAAATATAAGCATTTATGCTTAAAATTATTTAAAAATCTTAAAAAATTAAAGCTATCATTAATATTAATTCCCAAAAAAAATTCCATTTAATGACTTATTCGTAAACAAAAAAATCTTATGGTCTTTAATTAATTTTTGCATAAATAAAGATTGTTTTATAAGCATACATTAACATTAAAAAATTAACTTATAAAATATAAAAAATTTATATATTTATTTAAAATTTCATAAAAATCTTAACGATTAATTCATGTATTTTGCTCGTTATCTTAATGAAAAAAAATCATAATATACCGTACTTATAAAGGGCATGATGGTTTCAACAGGATAGGACTTGAAATGGTTGAACCCTATTTTGATCATGACCCTCAACTTGGAGTCCTAGTTGAGTATCTTGATGATACTTTGCTTCCTGCAGCTGTAATCATAGTTCACTAAACATACTTAGTGAGCTACGTATCAGTCATATATATAAACCATGCACGAATCAGTATTGAAACCAAGTACAAAGACCTTAATCTTGAGTTGTTTGTGTTCTTCTCCAAGTTCATGCTCCTGCCATGCACGTCGAAGCTTTAAAACCTGTATTTGATCTAGCAACTCTAAAACAAAGCACCAATCTCATATGTCTTACCATTCTTTGCAGTTCTTCAAGTCTCTCTAACAGCATATGTGTCTGTAATATAAAATAATTTGTTTGAATAATTAAGAGAAGACATGATCTCTAATATCACAGGTCAAGCTCTTTTTCCATGGTAATACTCATAGAAAATTTAAGCAGAAGTACCTTCTTCTGTCTAGCTTGAGAGAGAGTCTTGTCTAGTCTTTTCTCAATCTTCTGCAACTCTTTGATGCTTAGGGTTTCAAGTTCTTCTCCCAGCATTTGCCTTTATCAATATTTATCAAACTCTACATTTTAGTACACTAGGAAACAAGCATTACATACAAAACAGGTTTTGGATCCTTTGTTGCATATAGATATCTATTTCTAATGTGAGATTAAGCCTTTATTCTGGCTCCTTGAATATATCCAAGTCCATTTCAATTCAATTTATAGTATAGTTTTTTATTCTATAATACCCTGCTTTGTTGACCATGTTCTTGAATTAAACTTTTTATTTTATAATAATCCGAGACTCTTTTTAATAATTCTTATTCCATTTTAATACATTTTAATTAAAAAAATAACAACACAAGTATCAATTTCTTTTTCGAATATTAGGCTTGTATAATCTACTCAAATATCATACTAAATTTTATAATTTTCTTATTTTTAGACAAAAATTCAAATTTAAATATATATTGTTTAATTATTTAATATATTAATTATTGATAAGAATTAAGAATAATTTAATTCAATGAAATAGTTATTGATAAATATTTAATTTTAAATTCTTTTAAAAATATATAAATTTCAAATAAAATAAAATCTAATAATTAAGATATATTTAAAACAAATATTAATTTACAAATAAAATTTAATTTTAAAATTGTTTGTTTAATAAAATAAAATAATTCTTATTGATAATTTATTAATAATAAATAAAATAATTTATCTTTAAGTTTTTTAAGATGTAATTTGTCATTAGTACCTAACAAGAATATAAGTATATTGCCATTAACATCCAAACAAAAACGAAAACTAAAAATAATCTTTAAAATGTTTTTTAAATGATAAGATTATCCGTTAATTTAATCAATTAATTTGCCAACAACAAAATATGAATGCAAGTTGATGGTATATATAGACACTAAAGATACCGAAGCTTGAAATTAGTATTGAAATTAAAAGTAATTTATCAAAAAATTAAATGCACTTAGTCCATAACCTATAAGAGAGCTGAAGAGATTCGTATTTTGCCTTCAAGATTGAAATCTCTTTGTATATGTTCTGCATAATCAATCAAGAGAACAAAGGCATTAGTTATAAGGGATTATCATCAAATTGAGCTACTTGCAATACTATTCAAATGCAATATCTATTAATAATTCTCATCCAAATGCGACTTAAGCAAAAAGAAACAAATCAGAGTACTCGAAAATATTAAGATTTGATTCGAGAAAGGAAGAAAACAAACCTGTGTTCCATCGTCAACATTGCTGTTTTGTTTTGAGGTGTAACAAAATTGCCTGTAACGTTGGATGGTCTTTGTTACCCTGATCAAGAACAAGAGAGAATCGTACTGATTCAACAACTTGGAACAGAAGAAGCGAAGTTGATTATGAAACCTCAAACAAAATTGATGAAAGAAGGAACGGTGAAATGTTCATTATTTAGGTTAGATATTGCAGGAAAGTGTACTGAAGATGGCATCATGCAACAGATCACTGAGCCACTGTTTTGAACATGGAACAGAAGAACTCAAGATTTGCTTCAGTGTTCTTGGAACAATAAGAGGTATATGCTTTCAGCTGAGATAAGTAATACACAGAACCAAAAGAGGACTATATGGAGATTTCAGATCAAGAAAACTGTGAACTCCAATCCAAATTATTCCTCTAAACAGAAACAAAAAAGGAAAAGAAGTGAAAGAACGGGAAAGATTCCGGATACCACCAAGAGTATGTTTTGTTCTTTCATTCCCAAAAAAGGATAGAAGAAGAAGAAGAACAACAACAACTTCTATGGCAAAATGTATCAGAAACAAGAATCAAAAGATACTTCAGTAAGATCTGGTACTAACAGAAACAACTGGCCTTAAAGTTTCCACATTCATAAGCAAGCTAGAGACACAGGAAATTGAGAGACATATTAGAGATAAAAACCCTAATGGTGAAAGCTGTCATGATTAATTCTGACTTGACAACGAAGGATCTGAGAATTAAAGTACACAAAACGTGTCAAGGTAACATTGGGAATCAGCTTCAGATATGTACCAAGAACCACTTAAAGGCCTGGATCCACAGGAAGCTCACCTCGATCTCTCTCGTCAACCATCAAAGCTACAGTATCCATAGATATGCTCAGCTAATTTGAACAAACCTAACACGATACTTCCATAATTACGCTCACACAGTATGAACAAACCTAGCATGCTACTTCCATCTTTTTCTTATAGACCCAGAAAGTCCTGAAAAATTTTCTTCATCCAAGAAGCTGAAACCCAACACATACACAAACATAAAACATGGTGAGAAGAGAGTGGTGTCCGTGTGTCTGTGTTTGTGTGTGTATATCTCTTACTCTGTGCTACCAAATTCAGTGATCTTGCCACGGCTAGAAAAGACGATCAGAGCAACTTCAGCATCACAAAGAACAGAAAGTTCGCAAGCCTTTTTCACCAACCCATTTTTTCTCTTGGAAAAGGTTGCTTGGCGATTGATCCTGTTCTCTATTCTTTTCAACACCACCTTACCTCTCCTCATATTTGCTTTGGCTTGGAAAAGAACTAGCTAACAGTCACAGAAAGCAACTGGATAATGGAGACATCCTCTTTCTGACCTAAACATATGTATAAGCATACGTCGTATGTTTTTATCTGCAAGTAGTGATTAATGGTGAGACATTGGTCTACTCAATACATAAAAAAAAAGAAGAGAAAATCTAGTGAAACATAAACTTACCTCTTAATGGGTATTTGCCAAACGTAGAGAATCTAAAGCTATAGTTATAGTACTTTTTCGTTTTTGCCTAATTTGAGAATTTATATAATAAATAAATAAAACTAAAAATCTAAAATGAAAAGAGATCAAACAAATTCTGTAATTGTAATTTTATGTAAACAAAAACAGAACTGGAAGGCAGGTGGATGAGTTCCTGAGTCCTGACACATGGAAAAAGTAGACCAGTGTAGAGGTTGAAGAAAGGACAATCAACTGTGGTAAGGTACGAATACTAGCACTACTACATCTACTTCTACATCTACTACGACTGCCATTGCAGTAACCACTAAGCTCTTATCTCATCGACTGTACTATATATATATACTATACCTTGATAGACCTCTCTCCCTTTCACTTTTGGCTAGTGTGTATATCGTTAGCTGTCTGGCCACTTGCAGAGGGCCTCGGGACATAGCTTTTCAGATCCTGGCGCGTGTCCACTGTCGTCCACTTGTATGTTTCCTTTTTTTTTTTCCTGTTTTCTTGTTCGTACGGAAACAAGTTCTCTAAATGGTATTAATTGAATCCGCATATGACCTAATGTTGGGAATAAGTCGGATTTAGGGTTGGTAAATAAGTCCAGTCAGATCTTATTTAACCTAAAATTAATCATTAAGAGCCTGTTTGGTTCAGTTTTTGAAAGATAAATAATTACTTTTTTTACCGCAAAATCTATTTTTAAAAATGCGTATTTAGTTGTAAAATTTAAAAGTACTTTTTTTTTAAAAATGGATTTTTTTGAAAACTCAAATATTACTTTTTGATAAGCTCAACTTTGGAGCTTTTCAAAAAAATACTTTTTCAGATAGCTTTTTCAGATCAATTAATGAGCCTATTTTTAGTCCTATTTACTTTTATATTTTACATATAATTCTTACATTACTCACAAACACATCTTCACATTATTTTAAGATTTATATAATATTATTTAACTTTTTATATGTTTTAATATCTATTTTTTATATTAGTTTTACTTATATTATAATCTATATAAAAGATTTGGTTATATATATTTTTATTTATGTTTTATATGGTTTAAAATTATATAATAATTAATATATTATGCTTTGCATATTGTTTATGCATAAATAATTTTTATTACAAAATAAAATATAGTTAAAATTAAAAGTGTATTTTATTTTTATGTTGACAAACAGTCTATTGTATGAAGCTCTTTTAAAAAAGCTATTTTTTAAATGACAACCAAACAGTCAATTGACTTCTTAGAAAAACTCTTTTAAAAAAAGCTCTACTGACAAAAACTCTACTAGCAAAAGCTCTATTGATATAAGTCCATTCAAACAGGCACTAAGTTGGATTTAGGCTTGATAAATAAGTCTAGTCCGATCTGATTTAACTTAAAATTAATAATTTTTATCTAATTTGATTAGACTTTTTTTAATTTTTAAATTTTGGGTTAGCTCGAGTTTTAATTATCTTATCCAATTTAATATGAAATTGAAAAATTTTATAAATAATGAGTTGTCAAGCCCAATTGAGGTCAGGCTAGGACTATGTTTTGGGCTTAATCAATCCTAAGCTAAAATTTTTAAATCGGACTCATTGCCATTAATAATCAAATTAGGTCTTAGCCAAAATCTTTTTAATGTTGTTAGTTAATTTAGAATATTTAAATTACGGTCAAAATTAAAGTTGTTTCTTTAAAAGATATTGAATTAAAACGTGTTACATTTTCACTTTTTTAATTCTAGTATTTATTTTAAAGTTTTCAAATTTTCAAATGTTACACAATTTAGATCAATAAAATATCTTTTTTATGTGATTTGGAGGAAATAAATGATTTTTTAAACATAAAATTTTAAATATTTACATTCATAATTATGTATTCAAAAAATGATTTTTAATACCTAAAAATTATAGGGAAAAATATCATGTAATCTTTTTAAATATTAGTTTTCACATATTCTATCAATTATATCTCAAAATATAAATAAAAAATTAAACTAAATTATTAAGTTTATAAATTTAACATTTAACTAAAAAATTAAAAATTAAAAAATAATTTTAGAAAACTTAACAGTTTACAATTCAATACATCTTTATCGGTGTGAAAGTTTGTATTCATTACTCTTAAAAAGATCCCAATATTAATGTGAAAACCTATATTAATCTCTTTAAACACACGGACTAAAGCTTCAATTAGGATGACACCGTGGCCTGGCCTGGCCTAACAAGGTATTGATAGGCTTATGGCCTGACCTTCAATCTAATGAACCCCCTAAAATTGGTCCTATCTAATTTATTATTTTAAAAAATTAAATAACGAAATTATTGTCAACTCAAATCTGACCTGTTGGTTTCAAGTTTAGGCTCAATTGCTATGCTTATAAGTTGGGCTAAGCCCAAGCTCAATTGCCATGTTTAGCTTCAGTTTCATTGAAAATTGGTGGGCTTGTCCACATTACCTCACGCACGCACTTTAAAGTTTAACCTTTCTTTATGATATTATTGATAAAATAAACATACGCAAGAAATGAGGTGAATTATCTGTGACTTGAAAATTTTCGCAAGTTACAATCAAATCGTATAAAACGATAAGAGCTTGTTAAAGCGATAGGAACTTGTTAAAGCTTAAAAACTTAAGGAGCCTACTAAACTAAAAGGAGACTCGTGCAAATGAAAATAACATTAATTAAAACGTAGAAATTTAAAAGTTAAGCAAAGAGAAAAAACGACACGGCCAATTTATATTGGTTCGGCTTATAATGAAGCCTACATCCAATCCATGTCCAATTTGAGTATTTCACTAATAAATCTCTAAGTAGTGATTTAATGACTCTCTCCAAGCTCACGAGTACATATTTTCAAGGTTTTTTAACTTTTAACACTAGTACTATTTAGTTAGCCTCTACAAACTCTCAAGAAATAAAAATAAAAATTGCTTAATGTGAGCTTTAAAAAATAACAATCTCTCTCAATAGAGTATTTTCTCTTTCTAAGACACAAAGGATTTAATATAGATATGAATTTTAAGAGTAATGATGCTACTGATGGATTTCAGGAAATCTTGTGTATTTTATGAATGCACTAGCTTTTCTTTAAATGGGCGTTCTCTTCAACTAGTTGTTACTTAATTATATCATTAACTAACTGAATCTGCCTTAAATCCCTTTTTTAAAAAATATCTTTGATATTAACTTTGGCAATATCTTAAACAATATAGATATTTGAATAAATATTTGACTTTATCTCATAGTCAACTAATGAGTAGAGTAAATAGCAGGATCCTTTGCTTATATAGAAATGATACGAGTTCCAAATTTTGTGGGATCATATCAAATTAATCAAATAAGTTTGTTAAAACAATTCTTGCAAAATAGGATATGTTTATCCTTTTATTTTAAATAGATAACTAAAATATACAATCTCTTTTAACATCATTATCTTTTTGAATAAATAGGATAATCTAAATAAATTTGAATTTGTAACTAAATATTATTGATTGTTATCATCAAAATCATTAATTTAAAAAGTCTTGAGCTAACAATCTCCCCCTTTTTATGATGACAAGCAATAATAGATATATTTTCAAAAAATTCAAATAACAGTGAAAGATTTTGAAAGATGCATGTAATCTTTATATATAAGTCCTTATAATCTTGATGGGAAGGAGCCTCCTATTAGTGCTAAATAGTAGACGCCTATCGTTTGAAAATTAGATGCGTAGGCATGAAGTTACAAAAATCAGATACATCAAGCAACTAAAAGAAATATATCACAGTTAAAAATTATATAAAAATATATCTTTCTGTATTTTCCTCCTTTGTCATTGTCGAACAGAAGGGCAAGAAAGTCAATAAACCATGTTAAAGAATTCAGAGTATCACAAAATATGCAAAAACAACATTAGTAACAGACAAATATCACAAATATGTATCAGCTAGAAAGCACAAAAATAGTCATATTAATGCCAAAATAACCATTGTCAAAAAAATGTTTGTATATTAATGAAAGTATTCTTTAAGAGATTCAATAAGGACACGAAGAAGATTTTTCATGCCCTTAATTTGATTCTACATTTGATCCTTGTGTAGTCTAATCTCCCTCAGTTGTTGTTGAATATCTAGATTGTTAGTTTCTATAGGAGATTGTTGTGCTAGAGAAGGAGGTTGTTGTGCTGATGCAGTTCCTAAACACAGTTGCTATTCTTTCTGATTTATTTTCAACCCAGACATTGTCCTTTAGCTTATATCCAAATTGATAGGGAATGGAAGAATGGAACTTAGCAGGTGCATACCATTCAAAACCATCAAAAGATACATCATAGTAGGCAAAAATTTTGGTCAGCAATATTCCATAAGGCAACCCCCCTTAGTGTTTTTGTGACTTCCTTTATCCACCATAAACATCAAAATCATGGCTGGGAGATTCATCATATTGCCTTTTAATAAGTTTTAAATCATATAAGTATCCAGAAGATTGCATCTTTCCACTGAGCTACTTCTTGGAAAAATTGAAGTGGCAGAGCAAGGCATCAGGGTAGTAGATCTAATTGTCTGCACCAAGTTCTCCCTTCTTGTGTATTCTCCGTTTGCAAACAAATAAAGTCTACAAATGCTCCTAGATCAAGATGAACAATATCCCATTTATGACAAGGGAAGTCATTTCTCCCTATAGGAATTATATCCAACAAGTTGCCCAAAATTTCCTTAGTAAGCAGAATCTCACACTCACTTACATAAGAAACAATTGCCAATTTTTCATCAACTACATCTTTTCTCATATGGGTATAAAATCATCGAATTAAGTCATTTTCCAACCAACAGTAAGAAATAAAGAGAAATGGGAATACTAATATCATCGAACATGAGAGGGGGCAAAATGTGTATAGCAACCACCTTCGTGTAGCGCATTCTATATCGTGATTCAACTTCCATTAATTGAAACATCTTTATAGGCGTTGAAGATTCTCCTTTTTTATATACAGAGAGTTTCTTTGTTGTTGACCTCTTAGCCCTTGCAATTTCTTCAAATAAAGTTTCTTAAAAAAATAGGTTCATCCCAAACAATGGGATCCTCTATATGCTTTTCAATCATCGGTGCCTTTCGTAGCTTTTCCTTATTAGAGACTCTTCTCATGAGAGTATGCTCTTCTTCACTTGAAGATTTTTCTTCTTCTTCTTCTTCTACTTCTCTTTCTTCTTCTTCTTCTTTTTCCTTTTCTGAAGAACTAGGGTTAGAGTCATTAGGACTTTCTTCCGTAGAATCAGAAACATATTGTTGTTTTGTTAATTCATTGTGCCCAGTAAATGAATTAGAGGTTGACTCTTTAGATGATGCCACAATTTTTTGCTTTTTCTCGTATGAAGTCTCTCGAACGAATCCTTTTAAAAATTAGGTCTTTTTAATAGAAGAAACAGAAACAAGTTCAGTGGAGGTGTTTAGTGATCCTATTATTAGTGAAAGAGAAAAAGATTCAGAAACAAGAGTTTCAAACACATGTTCATAATGGTGAGTTTCGCTATATAGCGGGTGTCAAAGATATCTTTTAGCCCTTGGATTTTGTTTATGCTATTATCAACAAACAGAGAATGTTAGAATGAAGAAATTTGCAAAGAAGAGAGTTTGATTGTAATGAGATAGGGGAAGTTGCAATTAGTGTTGAAGATAAGATGAAGAAAAGGAACCGTCTTGAGATAGACCAAACGATTTTTAAGAGATAATTTCTAAGAGCAGTTTCTAAGTAATGGTTTGGCATGAAGATGAAAGGTCGTACATGTTCTCAGAGGTGTAATCTTTTCTATATCTTCTGTTAGTTAGACAAAAGTCTGACAGAACTCCACATGTGATTTTTAAAAAATGAAACGACATCATTTTAATGAAGGCTATCTTTGAACAAGGTTATTCTTACTCTTTAAAAAGATAGGAGCCTCCTATACAATTGAAGAAGCCTTCTAATATCTGAAAAATTAGAAGAAAAACTTCGAGTATAGTTAGATGTCTGATAATCTGCACGTGCTAAACTCTTTACATAATAAACAAATCTATCTTCTATAAGTGGCTTGGTGAAAATATCAGCTACTTGATTTTCAGTATTAATATGCAATAGTTCAATAGTCCCTTCTAAGACATGATCTCTTAAAAAATTATGTTTAACTTCTATATGCTTAATCCTATAATGATGCGCAAGATTTTTTGATAGGTTAATTGCATTTATACAGTCACATAATATAGGAATATGATTAAAGTTTAGAGAAAAATCCTAAAGTTGATATTTCATCCATAAGATTTGAGCATAATAGCTAGCAGCTGTTATATATTCAGCTTTAGTTATAGAGAATGTTGTGCAATTTTGTTGCTTGCAGGACCACAAAACTAAACTTCCTCCAAGAAATTGACAGTAGCTAGTTGTGCTTTTCCTATCAACCTTATCACCTGCATAATCTACATTATAATAATCAACTACTTCAAATGAGTTAGTTTTTGGATACCATAAACCAAAACCCATAGTTCTAAGGAGATATCGAAAGATCCTCTTAACTGCTTGAAGGTGGCTTTCTTTAGGATTTGATTGAAAATGTGCACAAAGACACACGCTAAACATAATATCAGGTCTTGAACTTGGGAGATATAGAAGTGAACAATCATTACTCTATAGTTTGTCTTATCAATACTTTGCTAGCTTCATCATCAAGCTTAGTTACAGTATACGCTGGAGTTCCCATTAGTTTGACATTTTCAAAATGATATTTCTTGATAAGTTCATTTGTGTACTTGTCTTGACTAATGACGATTCCTTTTTCTATTTGCTTAATTTGCAATCCAAGAAAGAATGATAACTTGCCCATCATTCTCATTTCAAACTCCCTATGCATTAAAGCTGAGAAATCTTCACAGAAAGATGGATTAATGTCATCAAATATTATGTCATCAATATATATTTGAATAATAAGCAAATAATTTTTCTTCCTCTTAATAAATAGATTTTTATCTATCTTTCCTCTTTCAATTTTATTCTTAAGCAAGAAGTTACTTAACCTGTCATACCATGCTCGAAGAGTCTGCTTTAGACCATGCAAAGCTTTTGTCAACTTTATCATATAATTTGGATGGTCTATCATCTCGAAACCTAGAGGATGCATAACAAAGACTTCTTCATCAATATATCCATTTAGAAAATTACTTTTGATGTCCATTTGGTATAATTTGAAATTTTATAACATGTAAAGGGAAGCAAAATTCTGAATGATGCTAGTCTAACAACAGGAGCATAAGTCTCATCAAAATCAATACATTCCTGTTGATTATAACCTTGAGCTACAACTCTAGCATTATTTTTTACCACCTTACCATTTTCATCAAGTTTGTTTCAAAAAACCTAACGAGTTCTAATGACTGTCTTGTTTTATAAATAAGGTACTAAATTCTAAACTTGGTTCTTATCAAACTAGTTCAGCTCATCTTTCATGACTATAGTCCAACTTTTATCAGCAAGTGCCTCTTCTACAGTCTTTAGTTCTAATTGTAAAACGAAAGTAATATAATTGTTTTTTAAATATGATATGGTTCCTAGAATTTTAGAAGGGTCTCTTATAATGTACTAAATTTTATCGAGACCTCTTCATTCTCTTGTGTCCTTTTGCTATAAATATCTAGTGTCCTTTGTTGAATAGGTTGTTATTCAGGTGTACTTGGAGAAGGAGCCTTTTCTGTCTTAGCTTTAGAAGGACCCTCTTGATCTGATGTTTCCAAAGGCACTACAAGTGCAGTTTGTGGCGTATTTTTGGGAACCAAAGTATGCTCTTCATCATCCGAATCAGCAGCTGTTGTTGAGGGTAATACTTCATCAAATACTAAATGTATTGATTCTTCTATCATCTTGGTTCATTTGTTATAAAGTCTAAATCCTTTGCACATAGTGTTGTATCCCAAAAAATAGCTTCATCATATCTTGCATCAAAATTTTCAAGATTGTACTTAACATTTTTTAAAACAAAGCACTTGCATCCAAAAGGCCAAAAGTAGGAAACATTCAGTTTTTTTCCTTTCCACAACTTGTAGGGTTTTTTTTTTAGAATGGCCTTATAAGATACCTGTTCAAAATGTAACAGGTAGTGGATATAACTTCTGTCGATATTCATGAGGTAAATCGCTCTCACACAACATGGTCCCGGCCATATCAATAAGGGTCCTGTTTTTTCTTTCAATAACTTAATTTTGCTACAAAGTCCTTAGACATGAGAAATTATGAGTTATGCCATTATCATCACATAAATCTTCAAATTTTCTGTTATCAAATTCTCCTCGATGATCACTTTGAATTGAAGTAATGCATTACCCTTTATCAATCTGAATTTTTCTGCAAAACTTCTCAAAGACTTCAAAGGCATCATCCTTATTTGCTATAAAATAAACCCACATAAACATAGAATAATCATCTATAATAACAAAACTATAGTATTTACCACTAAAATACTATAGTTTTGAGTTCTAGTAGGACCAAATAAATCCATAAGCTTAAAAGGTTGGTTGGTAGATACAACATTCTTGGGTGGAAAGCTACTTCTAACTTGTTTTCCTTTTAAACAAACTTCACAAACTTATTTTCAAGACTTAAATTTGGTAATCCTCTCACTAAATTATTTTTGGACAATTTTGATAAAATGCTCATGCTGATATGTTCAAATCATCTATGCCAAATTAATGAGTCATTTTCTAAAGACGCAAAATATTTAACTTTTTGAGAAGACATATCTTCCAAGTGAGCATAGTATATAATTTGATTTCTAGGACCAACAAACACAATATTAATGTTATTATCAATTGAGATCCATAAAAAGTAAATTTATATCCCTTATCACATAACTGACTTACACTCAGTAGTTTATGTTTCAAACCATCAACATAGAGAACATCATTTATAGAAGTAGAATTAGAAGTAACAATTTTATTAATTCCTGTGACCTTTGCCTTGTTTTTGTCATCAAAGACAACATTACCTCCATCTTTGCTTTCAATATAGCTTAAATGTGATATTTCATCTATCATGTGTCTTGAACAACTACTGTCAACTATTTATTGATTTTCTCTTGTAATTGCTTTGAAGCATATCTGTAGAATATATTATCTTAATTTAGGTACCCAAAATTTTCAAAGTCCTTTCAGGTTAATAGTCTAACCTTTCGGTCTCTAAACATAGATTTCAGATAATTTCTTCATTTTACAAATGTTACAAGAAGGATTAATATGTCCATGTTTACTACAGTAAAAGAATAAAACAAATGAATGAAAGTTACTATCACTTTTGGCATACTTTAGGCTTTTGCTGTTTTGACTATATCTACTGTTGGATTTAACAAAGAAAATTTTGTACAGCTTCAAATTGTTATCTTTGTTATATCCTATTCTTGCCTTATCAAAGACACCTTTATCATTATCAAGCAATGCATTAAGATTATTCTTTCCGTTAACAAAATTTGCTAAATCCTTTTCTAAAGACATGATTTTTTCATCAAAATTCTCCTTTTCAAATTATAGTACAACAATCTTTTCTTCTAATTGCTTTATCTTTTCGGAATCATTTTCAAGCAATGCATTTTCTAAATTAATCACTTTTTCTTCTAAAAGATCTTTTTCATAAACTTTTGCTTATGATCACTTTCAAGAGACATATTCTTAGAAAATAAGTTCTTTTTCACTAATTCTAATGATTTTATTTTATTCTTCAAAGATGCATCATTGTTTTCAGACTTTTCAACCTCTTTGAAATGCTACACAGTTAACTTTTGATACTAAGCATACAATTTACGATATGCATCTCGTAATTCATCAAAATTAATATTAGAGTCAGAATAATATACCTCATCTTCACCCGAATCAGCCATAAGGCAAACATTGCTTATTTCTTCAGATTCTTCTTCATCAAAGTTTTCAAAATCTTCATCAGACTAAGCTGCAATCATAACTTGCTTTTTAGGTTTTCTGTTTTCTGTTTTGTCCTTTTGAAAAAGGGGACATTTTGATCTGATGTGTCCAAGATTTTTGTAGTGATAAAATATAATTTGATTATTTTGTTTACTGTTACTGATGCTGCTGCCTTTTGATAGGAACCTGTTGTTTTAGTTTTCTTACTTCTTTCTCTTTTCGTTGTCAGCTTCTTTTTGTTGAAGTGTGCATACTTTTTGACCATAAAATTGAATTCATCATCTCCATCTATTTGCAACTTAGTGTCACTTTTATCACCATTTGACGGAATTGATTTAGAGTCATTCATCTTCTGTAGGAGGATCCTTCATCTTGTTTAAGTTCTGTCTCATGAATCATCAAATTTTCTCTTAGCCAATCCAGTGAAATAGTGTCTAAATCCTTTATAGTTTTTATAGCTGTCACTTTGGGTCTCCATTCCTTTGGCAGTGACCTCATGATTTTTGTTACGAGATCATCATTGAGATATATCCTTCCCAAGTTCTTCAAAGCTGTGATGATATTGTTGAATCGTCCAAAGAATTCGTCTATAGTCTCTTCCTGTTTCATTCAAATAGTTTCGTATTGATATACTAAAAGACTTATCTTATGTTTTTTTACCTCATTTGTTCCTTCAAAGGTAAGCTGAAGTTTTTTCCATGTTTTCTTTATTGTAGAATAGTAGAAAATCTTTTCATACTCTCTAGAGGGAGTGCACAAATCAAATAATGTTTTGTTTTAGTATTTAGTTGTGTATTTCTTCTATCAACATTAGTCCATAATTCTACGTTATCAGTAGTAGGCACTGTAGCTCCCATTTTGATAGCTTGCAAGATTTCAATATCCATATATTGAAGATAAATTGTCATTCTTTCCTTCCCATATGAATAGTTATTTCTATTAAAATAAGGAGGCTTTATAACAAATTGTCTTTCAAGACTTCTCATATTGTTTGCCATGACCTATCACATGCTGTAAGAAACAATAAATGTGAAACTAAGGCTTTGATACCAAATGATAAAGCAAACACACGCAAGAGAGGGGTGAAGTGTGTGTGATTTGAAAATTTTTGGAAGTTACTATCAAATCTTATAAAACGATAGGAGCCTGTTAAAATGGTAGGAACCTGTTAAAGTTTAAAAATAGAAGGAGCTTACTAAAATGAAAAGAGCCTTGTGCAAATGAAAAAAAATAGTAATTAAAATGAAAAAATTAAAAAGTTAAGAAAAGAAAGAACGACATAACCATTTTATACTGGTTCGGTTTAAAACGAAGCCTACGTCCAATCCCCAAGTGACCAACTTAAGTATTTCACTAATAAATCTCCAAATAGTAATATGATGAACCTCTTCAAGATCACAAGTACACATTTTTCAAGATTCTTCAACCTCCTGCATTAGAAGAATTTAGCTAGCCTCTATAAACTCTCAAGAAATGAAAATAAAATTAGCTTAATGTGAGCTTCAGAAAATAACATTCTCTTTCAATAAAGTATTTTTCCTTTCTAAGACACTAAGGATTTATTATGGATATAACTTTCAAGAGTATTGATGCTACTGATGGATTTTAGGAAATTTTGCTCATTTTGTGAATGCAGTAGTTTTTCTTTAAATAGGTATTTTCTTCAACTAGTTGTTGCTTAATTATATCATTATCTAATTGAATCTACCTTAGTCCTTTTTTTTAAAATATCTTTGATATCAACTTTGGCAATGTCTTCAAAAATCCAACATTTAAATAAATATTTGACTATATCTCAAAGCTGATTATTGAGTAGAGTAAATAGCATGATCCTTCGCTTATACAGAAATGATAAAAGTTCTAGATTTTGTAGGACCTTATCTAAATAATCAAATAACTTTGTTAAAACATTTCCTACAAAATAAGAAACATTTATCTTTTATTTTAAACAAAAAACTAAAATAAATAATCTCTTTTAACATCGTTATCCTTTTTAATAAATAAGATTATCCAAATAAATTTGAAATTTGTAACTAAATATTATTGATTGTTATCATCAAAATCATTAATTTAAAAAGCCTTGAGCTAACAATTATATTGCTTTTTAATATTTTAAAATAAAATTAATAAAAATTTAAAATTTAA
>JANSVA010000007.1:32654824-32665055 GCA_025504915.1 Erythroxylum reticulatum | reverse complement strand
GTGTTTAATGTAATATCACCAAAAATATGTCATAGAACATTAGGAATAGTAACGAATGAATGAATTTAAATATATTTTATATTGCATTTTATAGATAATTAATCAAAATTATTTTTAGTGATTCAATAAATTATTAATTTTTAAATAATTTTGAATAATTTTATGATAAAATAAAATTAAAAAACTAAAAAAATTTGGTTTACTTGAAATATCATTAATGAAATAAAATAAGCTAATTTTTAAATAATTAATTATATATTATCTTGATAATATTATATTAATTGGTTTTCAATTATACTTACACCCCCTAAAAAATAAAATTTATGATTGTTTTAATTTTATTGTTCCTTATTTTATACATTTATAATAATCAAATAAGTAAAAGTTAAAGAATCAAATCTATGTTCACATTATTACATCTTCATTATCAAACAAAAATCAAGTATTACAAAAATAATCCTAACCTAAAAAAGATTCTATTTATTGGAAGTTCTTCTTATATCTACAAATTTCATTGAACCTTAATAGATTAATTATTTTGTTAAATACTCGAGATATATATGAATTCGACCACCTTATTATTAGAAGAAAAGAGAACATCAAACTGGTGATGACACAGTTCTTGTAACCTAAACTCCAAGACATTGCTTGAATTGTATATATCAAGCACCACCAACTTGAGGGCGTTTCTTAGTGGCACGCAATTTCTTTGAAGCCGTCGTGTCCTTTTGAAAGAAAGTCTTATAGCTCTTTAGTTTCTATCATTTCTATGTAATTTCAAGAAACTCTCGCATGTTGTACTAAACAAATCATTTCTAGTTAGCCACACAAAACACTCCTTATCAGAAACTGTTCTCAAAACCCTTAAGCAATGTAATTGAAGATTAGTTTCACATACCATTTTGAGTTTTTTCTTTTCTTTTAGGACCAATACAAAATACAAACACGAGAAGGAGGCATATTCAGAACCAATACAAAATACAAACACGAGAAGGAGGCATATTCAAGTTTGTTTTATCGAAATGCGGTGTGTTTCTTCCAAGAAAAAGGTGCATAGGACACTCCAGTACACTTTCAGGTGGGCTTTGGCCTTATCAGGAACAGAACATGAAGTCATGGGTCCTATGAAATAGAAGACATCGAAGAGTTCAACAAACATAGGTTTACATTAGCTGATTAGCCTCGCTTTCCCTGAAGAACTATAAATAAAAGGAACACCACTCCCAAAAATTGAACCACAACCCAATTTTCCCAATCACAAACACCTTCTTGTTCAATTATACCCCACATCAAGTACTTGTGTTTGTGAAAAACAAAAGCTATAAGAGATTCCAAGCATTGGGTTTTTCTTCTATCACAAATCTTGGAAACTTACACAGACTTTCCTGGTTTCTGCAACTTGTAAATGCAATGGCAATAGACTGCTTCAGAAACATGCCATCTTCAGTGCATCATCAAAACCATGAAGCCAAAGATGAGCAGAGTTCGCTAGTTTTTGACGCCAGAAAGCTTAAGCACCAGTCTAATATACCTCAACAGTTCATTTGGCCGGACGATGAAAAACCATGCGTCAATGCACCAGAACTCCAAGTCCCTCTCATCGACTTGGGAGGCTTTCTCTCTGATGATCCTGTTGCTGCAATGGAAGCTTCAAGGCTAGTTGGTGAAGCCTGCCGAAAACATGGTTTTTTCCTTGTCGTTAATCATGGGGTCGATAAGAAACTCATCTCTGATGCTCATCGATATATGAACAGCTTCTTTGAGTTATCACTCTGCGAGAAGCAAAAGGCTCAGAGGAAAACCGGCGAGTACTGTGGATATGCCAGTAGTTTCACCGGCAGGTTTTCGTCCAAACTTCCGTGGAAAGAAACTCTCTCTTTTCGATTCTCTGCTGAGAAGAACTCTGCACAGATTGTGCAGAACTATTTGCTCGAGAAACTGGGTCAGGAATTTGAAGAATTCGGGTACAGTACAATCTACCCTTTACAATTTTCTTTGTTTGCAACTGATTAAATTACCAAAGCTGAATTCTTTTTCTTTCTGGTTTTCTTCAGGAGGGTGAATCAGGATTACTGTGAAGCCATGAACACACTGTCACTAGGAATCATGGAGCTACTGGGGATGAGTCTTGGTGTAAGCAGAGCCCATTTCAGGGAATTTTTCGAAGAAAACGATTCGATAATGAGGCTTAATTACTATCCGCCATGCAGAAAACCTGATCTTACATTAGGAACAGGACCTCATTGTGATCCAACATCACTAACCATCCTTCATCAAGACCAAGTTGGCGGTCTTCAAGTGTTTGTAGACGATGAATGGCATTCGATTAGCCCAAATTTTGAAGCTTTTGTCGTCAACATTGGGGACACCTTCATGGTAAGAACATTACTCTGAACTAATCAGATTTGATGATTAATCATTAATTACTCAAATCAGATGAACAATGTAGTGGCTTTCTTGTTTTTTTTGGGTTCTTTAGGCTCTTTCCAACGGAAAATACAAGAGTTGCTTGCATCGAGCAGTGGTTAACAGTGAAACACCAAGGAAATCTCTTGCTTTCTTTCTCTGTCCCAGGAATGACAAACTAATAACTCCACCATCTGAATTGGTCGATTCCTGCAATCCCAGAATATATCCAGATTTCACATGGCCAACACTCCTGGAATTCACACAGAAGCATTACAGAGCTGACATGAAGACTCTTGAGATGTTCACGAATTGGGTTCGTTCATCAGAGAAGTAGCAGAAACAAAGTTATGTAGAAGTTTTCTCGTAAAAGAACAGACAGGCAGGCTCCTTTGTCTTTTCCTGATGAACCCAAATGAAGAAAGTGAAGAAAGGAAAAGCCACATATGTCCAAAACAAAAAGAGAAATTGAATAGCTTTGGTCAAGAACAAAAAGAGCAGATTAAGAGAGATATATGGAACAAATAAAATGCTGAATATCAGCTAACATTTTTGTACCTGTTTTTTCCTATCTTCTTCTTCTTATGATTTAGTAAAGGTTTTTAGTTTATTCCCTCTTCAATCTTCAGGCACAGAAAATTCAAACAGAGCATGCTCTGTTCTCCAACAGAGTCGGCACTAATATCTTTATTATTTACAATATTGATAGCCCACCAATCCATCAATCACTCACCGCACTTTTACGAAATATTAACCCATTACCTTTTAATACTATTAAGAAAATAGTTGAATATGATCCAACCTGAATATCTTAATTTTATTCGTATCATTTAATTTGAATTGTTAGTTTTTAAAGAAAATTTTGGTTTGTAATTACTCAATTTTGTATGAACTTATTTGAATTCTTTAATATTTTAAAAAATTGTTGAAAGTTTAAACAATTTGGCATTAAATTTAAAAATGTTGAATGATTAGACATTATTTAATTTATTTTCTGTTTGTAATTATGATGTTGACTCATGAAATTCTTAGTTATTACATTTTATGCATACGTAATAAATTGATCAGAATTGAATGATATACTCAATTTAATTAGCATCAATCCAATAATTCACATTTGATATTTTTATACTTTGCATTATTCATAATTATCCAAAGGCTAAATCTTAGCAAGTAATATGATAACATTATTAGTTTTCAATGGTGATCCCAACTTAAATTTATTTATGTAAAATCCTTTAATTGCTAATTTTTTTATAAGTAGGAGATGTTAGAAATTTGACAATGTAATAATTGTTTTTGCAAGAAAAAATTGATTCTATGGATAAATGTTTCATTAACTTATCTTGCAAACTTATAGGCATTACATGACTATAGACTTATTGT
Organism: Erythroxylum reticulatum; assembly: GCA_025504915.1. Lineage (NCBI taxonomy): Eukaryota > Viridiplantae > Streptophyta > Magnoliopsida > Malpighiales > Erythroxylaceae > Erythroxylum > Erythroxylum reticulatum. The sequence continues at coordinate 32,661,263 of JANSVA010000007.1, read as the reverse complement.
CAAAGATTATTTTTGTAGCTTCCTTTTGATCTTCACCTAGATCATATAAAACTCTTCGTAACCAAATTGTTTGACAAATTGCTACTATTGCAACTACGTACTTTGCCTTTCTAGATGAAAGAGCTACTGTAGCTTGTTTCTTTCAGCTCTAAGATACAACAGTTGTTCCAAGAATAAAACAACTTCCTGATGTCCTTCGTCTATTTTCGATAGAACCCATCCAATCATTGTCACCGAATCCCTTAAGACTAAACTCATCTGCCTTTCAAAATCATATTTCATGCTCAATTGTTCCTACTATATGCCAAAGTATCCTTTTGGCTGCTCTGTAGTGATGCTTGGTTGGCTCATGCATAAATCGAGATATTACTCCAACTAAGAAAGCAACATTAAAGAGAGAATTTGTAACATAAATTAGTCATCCAACCAAACTCTTGTACAATGTTGCATCTGTCATCCCTGTATCATAACATGAGTTTAACCTTTCATTAATATTCATGGGAGTTGCAACCACTTTGCATCTCATTATGTTGAGCTTGTTTACAGTGTCTTCTACGTATTTCTTTTGGGAGATGAAAATTCTAGCTACTGTTTGTACAATTTCTAGCCCTAAGAAATAATGCAACTCACTCATATCTGCATTTTGAACATGCTCTTCATGGAATCTTGAAACTCAGATATCAAATGCATTGATGAGCTTGTATATATCATGTCATCAATGTAGATACTAACATTCACAAGATCATTAATGCCTTGTCTCTTCAATTATAACGTTGGTTCATATTTGCTTCTCTCAAACGCATTTTGTCAATCTTACTGTACCAAGCTTAAGGTGTCTGCTTAAGCCCATATAGAGCTTTTCTTAATCGGAAGACTTTGTGCTCTTCCTTCAGATTTTCAAATCCTGGTGGTTGACTTACATATACTTCTTCCTCCATTTAAAAAGGAGAATTTAACATCAAATTAAAATACTTTCCATTGTTTTTGTGCTACGAGTACAAGTATAAGTCTGATTGTCTCAAAGTGTGCTACAAGGGAGAAAGTTTCCTTAAAATCCATTCCTGATTGTTGCATAAAGTCTCATACCACCACTTTAGCCTTGTGCTTTTGAACATTACCATATGTTAGAAATTTTGTTTTGAATATCCATTTCAAGCTAATCATATTTTTACCTTCAGGTAAATCTACAACCTCCTAAGTGCGATTTTGTTGTATGGACAGCAGTTCATTTTTCATCACATCTGTCCATTCCTGCTTTTCTATAGCTTCTTCCATAGTGATTGGATCCCCAATAAATAGAACCAATTGTGATATAATCTTTCCTTCAATTTTGAATCATTAAGGATGAATTCTGCCGTGCTCACTTTTATGTAGCTAAGTTGACTCCATTAGAATTGATTCATTGGGAGGAGACTTTTTAAGGGAGATTGATGATGGACTTGTTCTTGCTGGTGTCGAGTTATGTGAACTCACTAAAGTAGTAGGGTTGCCTTCTTATTTACACTTCCGTCTTCTTCCATTTCAACTTGAGTTGTTTGTTTCTTGGCCTTTTGTTCCCAAATTCAGTAGGCTAGTTCATCGAATACAACATTTCTGATCACTGTAAATGTCTTGCTTAAAGGTCATCGAGCCTATATATTTTAGATTGAACACAATAATTAATAAAGATATACTAATGCGAACTTTCTTCTAGTTTTTGTCTTTGAGCAATATGTAAGGCAAAAAATATGCAATCAAACACATGCAAATAACTAACCAAAGGCTTACTCCTAATCCAAGCTTCATATGGCGTCTGATCCTAGACAACTTTTGTAGGTGAAATGTTGAGAAGATAAATTGTTGTAATAACACCTTCTATCCAAAAATTATCTAACAGACCCTTAGCTTTCAACATCGATCTCTCCATTTTGACCATCATCTGATTCTTTTGTTCAGCCACATTCTTTTGTTCTAGTGTGTATAGAGTTGTAAGCTCTCTCTTGATGCCTTATTCATCAAAAAAATAGTGAATTCTTTATAGATGAACTCACCTCCTTTGTTTGTCCGCAACACCTTCTGATTCTTTCCACTTTATTTTTCCACCATTGCTTTAAACTTTTTGAAGCTCTCAAAAGTTTCTAACTTGAGTCTTGGAAAATATATCAAGTTATAATTGTAAGTGAAAAGCATAACGTATTTGCTTTCGCATAAGTTCGTATAAACTATCTTTAGCACCTCAACAACTCGCTTTGACTTCCCAACTGGAAAAGAGTTCTTAGTTTGCTTTCCAAGTGCATATCCTTCGCACACATTTTTCAGTGGCTCAATATTTAGCAAATGATTTACCATTTGTTTGTTCTTCAATAATTATAACCTTTGATATGCAAATGTCATATCTCAAGTGCCAAAGTTCACGTTGCTCCAACATTTTGCTATCATTGCTACCTTTATATCACCATAAAAAACATGGGGAAACATCCTATCTAATGAAATGTGAGCATATGTAAGTACATCTCTTGTGATTCAACACTAAATAACTATATTCAATTAGCTAACCCACACTTAGAAGATTATGAGCCAAGCATGGAGAAAAATGGGCAACTCAAATGAGTTTTTTCTGATTAACTATGGTGATAGTTGTTGTGCCTTGCCTTTCAATCTGTAGCTGCTTATCATCACCAAGACGAACTTGGGATTTGACTGACCTGTTAAGTTTTTCGAACTTCGTTTTGTCTCCAATCATGTAATGAGAGCAACTCCAGTCCTGTAATGAGAGCAATTGTTGTCTATGTACTAAATTTCTTTGGTTCTTTCTTTTAAATCTACTAGAGTCATGAACAAGTAGTTATCTTCCTTCTCTTCTTCTTTAGCGTATTTAACCTCTTTAGGTTTTAACCAACAAAACTTGTTGAAATGCCCATACTTATTGCAATATTAGCAATGAAGAGAGCTATTCTGGCCTCGACCTCTGCCTCAGAAACCCCATCTTCCCTGCCCTCTTGAACGTTGATATGAATATTTCTAGCTTCCTCTTCGTTTGAAACACCTTCTCTTCTTCTTTTGTAGTTAACCTGTTAATCTTGACTTCATATGCTTGCAAGGATCCATTAGTTCGTTAGATAGAAATGTAGACAAGTCTTTGGATTCTTCGATAACTGTCACTACATGGTCAAACTTAGGTGACAAACTTCTTAACACCTTTGCAATTACTGTTTCATCCATTATTTTATCACCATATGAACACTTTTGGCTGATAATAGAAGATACCTTAGCCAAATAGTCTTGGATATATTCATTATTCTTCACGAAGGAGGTTTAAAATTTACGTCTAAAGAGAGTGCAATTTGATAATGATTACCTTGGAAGATCCTTGAAATTTAGTATTGAGAGTGGTTCGTGACTGCTTGGCCGACGTTGTTGCAACAATTCTTGAAAATATGGATTCATCAACTACTTGTTGAGTGAAACAAGGGCTTTTACATCGCACTTGTGATTTTCTTGGTTGCAGAGTTTCACAATCACCAGCCTCAACATAACCAATTTTCATAAATTCCCAGAGGTCTTGAGATTTGAAGAGTGTCCTCATTTTGGTGATCAGAACTCATATGAATCATCTTTGAATTGGGATTTGGGATTGTGACATATTGACAAAGCTTGCATTTATTGCTACGTCGAAGAGATGAAAGAAAATCAAGTGCTTAGTTTAGAAAGAACTTGGTCCTAATACCACAGTTGTTGGGAAATTTGACAGTGCAACAATTGTTTTTGCAAGAAGAAATTGATTCTACGTATCAATGTTTCATTAACTTATCTTAAAGCCTTATATAGGCATTACAACACAACGATAACACACGGGAAAGAAACTGCTTAGCCTTAAAAAAAATCTGAACTAAGTCAATGTAAACAAGCTAGAGAATAGGAAGCATAACAGCTAGAATATCTGTAGGATTATTTTGTGCTAACAAAACAGTAAAGCTCGAATCAAAACTGACTTTTAACATGAGATAAATTATTAGATATACGTAATAATTTATAAATTAACAATCAGTATTTCATATTTAAATGACATTATATTAGTCATCCATTTCATGAATCTATGGTCTCCAACTAGTAATTTCTCTATATTTTCTGTAACTTTGTATTATTTATAATTATCGTTGTAATAATCTGTAATTATAATATAAAAAGGCTATTTACGTAAATTGGATAGCTTTTAACAGTACCAGCTAAAACTTATCTTAACCTGACTTTTCATGGAATCGAAGAAACATTCTAAGGACTGCCTTTCAATGCCGAACTTGACCTCTGTCCTGATTCGATCAAGAACCAAAAGCGGCTCAAAACATATGCCAGACCATGTGGGTTCTAGAGTTGGAACAACTGGATCAAGTACCTAGAAAAATTAAGAATTTATCAGAAGAAAAAATTAAAAAAAAAGAGGCTATTAGCAGTAGCACCTCTAGGTTTTGTATAAGACAAACCAAACCGAATACTTCTTGTTTTGGTGTCTTTATTCTGAATATAAACTGACCCTCGTCTTGAAATGCTAATCTGATACTTTCTATTTATATAAAGTATGTAAATTCATATCATGCAATGGAAAGAGGTAATGTTTTGTATTTATGCACACAATAAAGTCATTTTCGATATCTAGTTATAAGTCTCGCGATTTCGTGTGGTCATTTGAATGATTGAATCTAAAGATGTCAGCTCATTTCAACAAATAATATTCGTTTAAGTAAATCTCTTATGTATTTTAATAAATTTTAAAATAATTTGTTAATTTTTTAAAATTTTAAAAAATAATTTTTAATTTTTCAGAAAAGTATTTTCTAAATTTCAATTAAGAGCAACAATTAAATAATGTGCGATAAAAAAATCAGACGTTTAACTAATTAAACATTATTTATATAACAATTTAACTCAATTTTTAAAATCAAAACAAACTAATTAAATATGAATAAGATATTATCAATATGAATCAAGTTTAATGGTTTTGAGTCCAATATAAAAATTAAATTGGATGAGTACATCAATGATATTTGATTAATTTATTTATAATATTTATTATATATATTATCATTAATTTTAACGGAAGCCTAAGAGGAAAAAATTTTATTAAAAATTTGAGAATTTTAAATATTAAAACATTCTTTAAAAAATTTTAAATTAACTCTTTTACCTTATTCTTTTTTTCTTTTTATCTCTTAAAAACATAATAACAGTAACCTAATCTAATCTTGAAACATTTTAACCTATAAAAATTATTTAATTTTAAACTATTAACTAGCTAAATAATTTACATCGAAGTTTTTAAAATTAGACCGGACTGTCAATTCAACCAAAATAAATATGAATTGACTTGATTTTTGATCTAGTTTAAGTTTATAACTTCTTATAAGAAAAAATTTACTGGTTCAGTAATAAATGAGGCGATTTTTTAAAAATCTTGGCCCAAAAATTGGCCAGTTCTTAGAAAAAATCCAAATGTAGGTCCACGAGCAAGTTTTGCACTGTTTTTTTTTCATTTCTCTTATACAATTTAATTAATAAATTATATTTTTTAAATTATAATTTATTTATCTCTTTATATTTTAATTAAAAATTTTATTTTAAATTATTTATACAAATAAATTACTATTTTATTTATTTAATCTCACTAATAAATTAGATATATCAAAATTTAGGTTCTTTATTTATCTCTTTATACATTAATTAAAAATTTTAAAATTATTATTATAAAAAACTAATCATTTAAATTGAATTATTAATTAATATATATAAGTAATTTTGCTTAAGATAATTTAAGAATGAGTTAAAATATAATATTTAAATTATAAAGAAGTATGTTTAAATGATTTTTAAAAATTAAAATAAAGTTATAGTCTTTTTTTATTAACTTTCTTTAAACATATTTCAACTTTTATTAATCTTTAAAAATTATTAGATTTATTATTAGTTTATACATATTAATAGACATTATTAATATATTTTTATTTTAATAAATGTTTTACTTTTTTATAATTTTTACTTCTTATTTATTATAAACTAATTTTATAACATTTTAATATCAATTAAATCTTTAACTCTTAAATTTTTTATTTGACCAGATCAATTTCTGTTTTGATTTTTAAAATTTTTTTAAATCGAACATATGTAATTTAGAATAATGGAGATGTACCACAGGTTAAACGATAGAGAGGTCTAGGGTTTGAGTGTATCCTTCTTCTTCTGACAAGTAATTACGTATACTCCTGGTTTGAGTGTTGTCGTGTTCTTCATGTCTAGAGATTTGAAAGGATTTCCAGTATACCAATACCTGCAATATTTGTCCTCATCTCTGTCGTTAAATGCTGCAACATTCCTTGACTTCATATTATATAAACACTAACCTTTAATACATAAACGGTAAACCCCCCATATGATTGAAAAAAACAGTTTTTTTCAAAGTAAAAATGGA
>JANSVA010000007.1:32640001-32650623 GCA_025504915.1 Erythroxylum reticulatum | reverse complement strand
TGTCTTCTATCTGAATTCATAGACCCGACTGAGCCTGTTAATAAAGGCAAAGCCATAGTTCATATTAGCAATGGCCCGACCCAACTTATTACCAAACCTACCTAAAATTCCATTAATTCACAATTAAAGAAATGAATAAAAGATTAAGGAAGAGTTTGGTTTTATTTTTATTTTGCTGGCGCAGTTTTTAATTTTGTTTTTTAGTTTAAGGTTTTTTTGAAATAAAAACAAAATTTTATTTACTTGTTAATTATTAAAAAGTATATATTATATAAAAATTAAGATAAATTATTTTTAAAATAAATTAATCAAATAATGTTATTTTAATCTCCCATATAATATTTATTAAAATATCATTAAAATTGTTATATTTTATTAGAATAGTTATTGTATTTTTTATGCCTAATGTATTTTTAATAATTATAGCAAATTTATTAAAAGTTACATATTTTGAAAATATTATGAACTTAAATTATATTTATTAATCAAATTATCTTATTTTAAATTTAATATTTAAATTAGCTATTCGTAATTTTATTAATAATTAATATTAAATAATTAAATATAATATTAATTTAATAATTCTTATTAATAGTTAATAGTAAATAATGTATATTTAGATGATAGCAAATGATGTTATGAAAAATATAGAAAACATGAATAAAAATCACTTTTTATAATTTTCATAATTTATGAAGGTTGAAAAGGAATCAATTTATTAAATTTGAAAACAAAACTAAAAAGGAAAAACATAAATAGAAGCAAATAATTGTGAGAGTATAGTTTATGGCATAGTCTTGTTTAATTTGGAGGATAAATTTTTAATAACTAATTGACAATCCATCTACTAATAAATAAGTTAATGAGATTATTATTATTTTGCATTACCATTATTTTATACTTTTCTATAAATAAATAACTATTGTTTGATAATTAGAATTATTTTGTAGGGTTAATTACTAAAAAAAGCCTAAGCTTTCATTAATTTTTCAATTATATCTTAAACTTTAAAAATAGCAATAAAATTCTCAAATTTTCAATTTTTTCAATTCTAATCTAAACTTTAAAAAGTAATAATAAAATGCTTAAATTTTTATTTTTTTCAATTTTAGTCCTACATTAGTGTTTCCGTTAAGTTTGTTGACATGACTTACCACGTGTTTCAAAAACTTTAATTATTAATATGCATCAGTCAAAATTGACACAATAACTGAAGATTAATGAATTGACATTGTTGTTTAAAAATAACCTATCAGATTATACAACTCTAACGACCTTATGCTTTGATTTCATTTTGTTCTCTTGACACCATTTCTCTTCTATTTTTAGATCATGCTTCGACTTTTAGATTTGGCTACTACTTGTTAGTTGGTGAAATAATTTAATCTTTTCTTTGACTATAATAATATATAATCTATTCCTACTAACTTATACCTTTGCATTTTTTTTTTTGAAATTATGTTAAGTACTTAGGTGATTTGGAAATTATAAATTTAACTTGTGCAATGTGAAATCATTACATTAATTTAATCTATGATATACTAAATAAAAAATATAAACAATTGTATTTTTAACTAGTAGACAACTCATAAATAAAATTTTTTATTTGCTCAAACATAATCTTAGCCTTGTCAGACGACGTGACAAAATCTCCATGACAACCTCCTTCACCAAAATGGCTTATAACTCGTATGCCCTTTTCTTTCATCAACTTGGCCACTTCTTTCTGCCGGGAAACCAGGGGATCTCCTTCGCTGCCAGTAATCATCACCGTCCATCCCAGCGACTTTATTTGATCCAAGTCCTTTGATCCTCCTCCCACCGTTGGATTTGAATACTCATGATCGCGGTCAGCCCCAATCGGCAGTGACAAGTGCCACATGAGATCTGTAATAGGAATGGACAAGACCACGTCATTGGCCAGTCGAACCTCTGACTCACTCCTCGCGACCCCACCAAAGAAGGGTTGCTGCAATATCAGCCCTTTGATCTTCAAAGGCTCAAGATCGTCGACAACTGTAGCTCCACGTAAGCCCAAGTGATACGTTATGTTGCCTCCTGCACTAGCCCCCATGAGAAAACACTTACTGTAATCACCGTACTTTGTCAGCCACTCTTCGTCGGTGGTTTTCACCCAGTGCAAGACTTCTACGGCGTCCTCGTAAGCCGCCGGAAGCCTGTGCTCCGGCGCGAGACGATAGTCTAAGGAAACAACTATAGCCGGAAAGTCATTCGCCATTTGAAAGCAATAATCATGAACGATTTCTGACGCTGCACTGATCATAACGAACCCTCCGCCATGAACGTACACTATGAGAGGGAGCTTGTTGGTAGTGGGTGAGTCAAGCGTTTCACGAGGCAAATATATTCGGACCCAAGTTTTGTTTGCTTCGTTGAGGGTGATGTCTTTGGAGAGAACTTTGGTTGGAGAGGTGGGATCGGGAGATGGTGGGGCTTCAGGCAATTGAACTAGACGTTTGATAGTACCATCAGGGTTGGGGACGAGGTTGCAGATATTGTAATCATACTGTTGTTCTTGGGTAAGGACATTCTTACTCGGATCGAGAATGGTTTCCTCGGTGTCGGAGACAGTGTATGTATACTTGTAAGAATCCATGTTGTTCTTGAGTTTGCTGCAGAAAAACCGGAAACCTGGCTGTTCTTCTCAAGTTCTGCGTCATTTTATATTGGAGAGATTGTCACTTCGGTATGATTTTATAATCCAACTTCTAAGTTGATCATGGCCGGCAAGAGATGGTGAGTGGAATAAGTTAAGATTGAAAATTGAAAGATTAACGTTAGTGATATTGATCTTTCCTCAGTTCTTGTCCCTAGAAGAATGGCAGTAATAGGCTGTCGGCAGTCTCCAATATTCCACCCGGAGAACTACCGAATGGTTCTTTTGTTAATATATCACTATCGTTGACAATAATATTTTAATTTGTAAACTTAATATATTATTTTAAACGTCTCATTCATTACAGCTCTACTCGTTGACTGCACCCAAAATAAACTCTTTCATGGACATTAAGAATGCCATAGCTTTATGAGGTTCCGTGTGATCTCCGTGACTACCTCCTTCACCAAAATGACTTGCAATTCGTATGCCCTTTTCTTTCATCAGCTTAGCCACTTCCTTCTGTTTGTCAACTAATGGATCTCCATCGCTACCGGTGATCATCACAGCCCATTCCAGTGATCTGATGTGGTCTAACTCCTTTGACCCACCTCCTATCGTTGGATTCGAATACTCGTGATCACGATCAGTCCCAATGGGTAGTGACAAGTTCCACAAGAGGTCAGTAACACTCAAGGGCAGAAGAGCGTCATTTGCAAGACGCATCTCTGACTCAGTCCTCTTGACCCCACCAAAGAAGGGTTGCTGCAGTATCAGCCCTTTGATCTTCAGAGGCTCAAGATCATCGACTATAGTAGCTCCACGTAAGCCAACTTGATATGCTATGTTACCTCCGGCACTAGACCCCATGAGAAAACACTTGCTGTAATCGGCCCATTCTCTCAGCCACTGTTCGTCGGCGGTTCTCGTCCAGTGTAACGCCTCCACTGCGTCGTCATAGGCAGCCGGGAGCCTGTGCTCCGGTGCGAGACGGTACTCCAATGAGACAACGATAACATCAAGTTCACGAGCAATCTGACAGCAATAATCATGAATGAGTTCTGAGGCTGCACTGAAGAGAACGAACCCTCCACCATGAAAGTAGAGTACAAGCGGAAGCTTTTCGGTGACAGGTGAATCAACCGCCTTTCGTGGCAGATATAGTCGTACCCAAGTGTTGTTTGAAGGGTTGACGGAGATGTCCTTGGTGAGAACCTTGGTTGGAGAGTTGGGATCGAGTGTAGCTTGCACTTCAGGTATTTGAAGGGTGCGTGTGAAGGTGCCGTCAGAGTTTTGGACAATATGGATATGCTTGTATGGATCAAGTTGGCCTGGATTAACAGTATTCTTAAACTGTTGTAAGATGTCTACATTGTGGTCGGAGACATTGTGATGGTGGCCGTTAGAACCCATATTGCTTATGGAGTTTGTAGTAGTGGATGGTCCTCTGCTAGGGTTTGAGAGTATTGTTACTTAGAGTTTATGACTCCATAACAAGGCATATGTTAGCCATTTTATAGCCTAAAGTCAAAGGCTTTGTTTGTTGAAATGTCAATCTATTTCGACTTTTCTTTTCTACAAGACTACAGTGTCGAAAAAATGTTTAGCCATTTCATAGCCTAAAGTCAAGACTTTGCTGAAATGTCAATCTATTTCGGCTTTTCTTTTCTACAAGGAAGACTTTAGTGTAGAAACAATGTACTTCATACATAGTATTCCATGTTAAGATGATTACATTGTTGGTTACAATGTGTAGGTCTTAACAACATAACTCATGCTAGACCAAGTCCAATTAGTAGTTATTTGAATAAAGTTTAATTTAATTAAAATTGAGTTGAAATACAAACAAATATTCAAAATTCTATAAAAATCAAGTTTCTAGATACTTAATAATCCTTCCAAATTTAATTAAATTTAAAATTTTAACCTTTCTTTATTTATCAAAGCATTAAAAATTTTAGAATCAATCATGATTTTTAGCTTAAACTTTAACCTATAGCCTTATTTTAGGTTTGAATTAATATTTTATTATATTTAAATTCTATCTGGACTTATTATCGATATTTTAAAAATCAGACATAAATTTAAACTGTTAAGATAAGATATTTAAGATTTAAATGGTTCAACCGGTATTCGATTGTTATAAAACTAGCTAAAGATTAAATAAAATTAAAAAATATGGAATATGATTGAAAGAAATTGTTCATATGAATTGATAAATTTGAAGTTTAATTGAAAAAATATTATTAAATAAAAATTTATTTATTTATTTATTTTATAAAAACTTATTAATTAATAAAATTTGACTGATTAATTAATAAAGTAATCAATTTTTAACAAAAAAAAGTTATTAAAGTAAATTGATCCGGAAAGTTTGATAGTCCAAAATTAAACCGATCAAATTTTATCATTGCTTTTATCATTATTTTAATAGTAAGATTATGATTTTTGCAATAATTATAAATATTTATAAAATAATCAGTTATTATGAACTAAAAAATTAAAATTATTACCTAAATTTGGATTTGCATAATAAAATTTTAGTTTATTCCCAATTGCAATAACTTGGAACCAAAGGCGTATGATACATTGTTTTCATTAACAAGAAAAGACCTCTATTTCTAGAGGTTGATTATTCCAATCACACTGCGAATTAAACACACAAATGGGACAGCATTGACCGTTAATGTCACAATAAATGTTTTTTCTTACCTGACCTTTGTGTCCGAGGTAAATCCTTTCAAAGTCACATGTAACGACTTAGCCCTTGAAACATCCTTAATTTCGACCACGTGGTACCCTCCTTCACTAAACCGTTCAATGACTGTTATACCCTTATGCATCATCATCTTCGTCATCTCCATCTGACGGTCAATAAGGGGATCTCCCTCACATCCTGTCACCAACACTCTCCATCCTAGCCGCTTGATGTTCTCTAAATGCTGAGAACCGCCCTCCGCCGTCGGATTGCAATACTCATGATCACGGTCGACCCCCTCGGGCAAGGATAGTTTCCACATCAGATCGCTAACACAAAGGGGCAGATGTGGATCGTTGATCATCCTCAGCTCTGATTCCGTCCTCCGATTCCCACCAATGAATGGATGATGCAGTATTAACCCTCTGATCGTCAAGGACTCGAGATCGGACACGCAAGCTATCTCGCTCACACGTAAGGCTACGGTGTACGCAATGTTAGCTCCTGCACTACTGCCCATGACGTAACAGTTTGTGTAATCTGCATAGTCTCGCAACCAAACTTCGTCGGTATTATTTACCCAACGCAGGACCTCGACGGAGTCGTCATACGCGGCGGGGAGCCGGTGTTCCGGGGCGAGACGGTAGTCAACGGACACGACGACTGCGCCGACATCCGCCGCGATGTTTGAGCAGAAATCGTGGAATATTGTTGAGGCAGCACTACAATTGATGAACCAACCACCGTGGTGGTAAACAATGAGAGGCAGTTTCTTACCAGGAGACGACATCGACGAGGAACGAAGAGCAGAACTTGGAAGGAACACCCGTACGGAGGTTGTTTTGGATTGGTTAACGTTGATGTCTTTCGAAAGAACTGAGGTGGTGGGGTTGGTTGGATCAGGTGTAGGTGCGGTTTTGGGGTATCTGTTGGGGTCTCGCGTTATCGTGCCATCTGGGTTGGGGATGATTTGGAGGTATTCGTAAGGATCAACCATGGGGGAGCGTGATGAGCTGTGGTCTGGCATAGTGACCTGTGAGGAGATGATTAAGCAACTGTTGCACCTCTGAAACTTTAATGGTGGAGCAGTGGCTTGTCCAACAAGAAAAAGATTATAAAATGGAGGCCTGATTAATTAATCTATGAGTCCTGGAGTGGTTTTCAATCAACTTGGTTCAGCAATCGAGATCTGCGTGAGGAAGAAGAAAAGGAATTTAATTAAGTCATTAAATTAAAATAAAGTAAATCTTTTTGGTCAAAGCTTATGCATTTTTTGTGATTTTAAGCCCATGAAGATTATAGGTTCAGGACTTGAAGCTCATGGGAAGGGACGAAGAATGTGTTGGACAACTATTTGTTGGCAATGGGTCGGAGCCGACCCGAAATTTTATGATAGGACTCAGAATCCCATCTTAAACCTGAGTCTATTTAGGCCCAAATTAAGTATGATTAAATATATTTTTAGTTTAAAAACTTAAAAACTACATCGTTTATCCAAATTTGAGGCCAATCTAAAACTCAAAAGTTAAAAAAATCTTAATTTCGTCTGAAATTTTGATAAACTCAAATCAAAATTTTTAATTTCAAATCAGACCGAATCAAGATGGATGGGGTTTTAACTCCCCTGATTGATTTGCTAAAGGCAGGGGCGCAAGCTTGATTGTCCGCTCTAGTTTGCTTCTTCTGGTCCAAAAGGCCTGCCTTTTCGATAGTTAATGCATCGACAAAGGCAAAATGGGCTAAAAAGGGGATGTAGAAGGTCATATTACGGGAGGATAGTACCTTTTTATTTAAATTTTATGATGATTCTTGCTTGTTAAAAATTGTTGAACAAGGGCCTTGGCACTTTGGTGACCAACCATTGTTTCTGGAGAAGTAGAGGCTGGGATTGGACATGGACCGAAGCCTCATTGATGCTATTCCTATGTGGGTTCAATTCCACAACCTTCCAATGGAGTTCTAGACGGTTGCTAAGTGGCTAGCTCCCTTGGACATGCAATTTATATGGATTCACAAACAGCCTCGATGGAGAGGATAGGGTATGCGAAGTTGTGTATTGAAATTTCTAAATCAGCTATCTTGCATGACAGTCTCCCTATCCTTAGGCTTGGTGATTATGGGGAATTGGAAAAACTAGTCATACATATAAGTTATCTTTAGAAGCGGAATCACTTTGCTAGGAAATGCACTCCTACTGGTAGAATCCTTCTTTTCAGTTGGCATAAAGACCTCAGTTCTGAAGTGAGGTACGCTTTGGATAAGGCATTGCTAGATGTTAATGTTGGTCTGGTAATGGGATCTCTGAATTGAAGAGCAGCCCCTTGGCTAGTGCTAAGTTGAAGGAAAAGGTAGTTGAACATAGAGGGGGATCTGGTTCTCAGATGAATGCAGATAGTACCACTTTAAAATTTATGGTGGGACATAATGTAGGTAAGGATACGGAGGTTCTCATTCCTTCGATGGAATTATATAAGAATCTGGTGGTAAATGCTATATTGGCTTATGAAGCTTTCACTGTGTAGGTTGAGGTTGGAAGCTTTAAAAGTGTGGATAGTTTTGGGTTGCCTTTTAATGAGTCCCCCTCTGACTCTTGCATTGTTACACCAGATCCTACTAAAATTGTTGGGCTAACTTTTCCTATTGGCATTGATACTACTCTAACTTACGAGAAGGCTACTGTAACACCCATATATCCCCTGGGAGGATATATAAGTGTCACTCATACAAAACAGAACAAAGGAACCATAACATTCGAAGTCGAGTTTGAAAGTAATTCAGACAAACAGATACTATTTTTCATTCCAAGTTAAGCTGCAAATAAAATACATTATTCACACTGAAATTATTACAACACATCTCATCCTAAACCATCCTGTATTATAGGCATTACAAACTTTGTACACAAGTTTAACAGTCTCAGTTATCAAATACAAGCCAAAAACAAACTCAAATATACATTTTGAGAAACAAAACTCAATCTCATTTGGCCATTGTAGTTGACATGTTCCAGTCTTGATTTCCTTCTCTTTGAACTTACACGGGACAAATCCACCGTGTTAAACATATAGCTTAGTGAGTAATAACTAAACTATGTTTAATAACTACTGATACTGAATCAAGTTATAGCATAAGCAAGAAACATAATGAATTTCGGAACAGAATATGATCTATTATTGAAAACACTTCTCATGCTAATGTCAATCACTTAAATAGCAGAGTATATCATACAGAAGATAGAACTGATTATCAGACTAGGATATAAACCCATCAGATCATAATATGATTTGATTCGTATAAAAATTTAACATAGATCAAAATACAAAACTAGCTAGATTGCAAATCCATGAACAAAAGTGAGTAACGAGACTCATACATGAGATACCATGATTGGTATCATACAACGGGAGAGACTAATGTCTCAATAACAGGAGACACCGTAGTGTCAATAACAAATGACACTGACGTGTCAATAATAGGAGACATCATAGTATCACAAGAGCAGTTGCAAACCCTTCTAGGCATGCCTATTTACCCATAACTAGGACTCAACAGTTTCAAAACAAAACGAGTTCATTTAATGTGCAAAATAATTTAGTCAATCATATTCACATGCAAGTAGCACTTCCAATGATGTTCACATGCATCAAACGCCTCAGACAATCATCATCCGAAATTTAGAACACAATCAGCATAAATCAAATTCAATTCAATACTAAGCAGAACAAAGTAAGGTATGACCATCCTAGATTACTCATAGTCACTCCCTTTCGTTTAATGCCTTGAAGTTCCGGCAATATCTAGAAATGGTCGCTCTACTTGGTCTTCTATATACAATCAAACACAAATTTACCATATTGTTCATGTAACTGAATAAGCATTTTTATAAATGTATCATGTAACATGCATATTCAGTGACATATTCCCGGGTATACCTCTATAATAAACTGATGTACATAATAATTGTACTCTAAACAGTTCAAAATTTATACTCTCACTATCTATTTCAGTTTTGTTTTCAAATTAGACTTTAGAGTTTACTTTACATGATTATTTAGATCAAGAAAATGAAATATTTAAGTAACACTTCCTTCAGAAAATTTCCCCCCTTTGTTTTAGGCTTCTAATGACTCTAAGATTATATGATTTGATTCTGTCTATTAAAAGTTATACTCAAAAGATTTTAGACGATTCTTAAGCTACAACGAAATTCTTAACTCAACTTCAAATCAGATTTTGAGATTCTTAAAACCAGAATTATAATTTGATCTCTCATAAAAGTTATAGCCTTATGTCTTCAGTTTAATCTGAATCAATAATCAACTCATTTGGAGATCTATAGATCAAGATATAATCAAAATACCTAAGCATGTTCAGTAAACTTTCCAGTTCATATTATTCCAACAGATTCCCTCATTTTCATTCAATTAATCTTTTTCAAATCAATTCAAAATGCTATCAATTTTTATGGAAAGGGAGAACAATGTGTTAGGAGTCTACTAGTTTAAGAATCAAGTCATTTGAAGGTCTAGAGAAGAAATTATGACCAAAAGAATCAAAGCCATTCAGTATGTAAACATGATCGTGCACTTTTGAGCTGCACGATTGTGCAATCTCACATCCATTAGCAGAGTCACGATCGTGACATTATATGTTTAGACACAGTCTATTTCTTCCTATTATGTCACGATCATGCAATTGTTTGTTATTAACCCACCTAAAAATTTGGTCACGGGCGTGCAACCTAGCTCACGACCGTGCACGCCCACTCTCCAGAACCAGTTTCTTTCATTTTTCTATATCTTCCCACTGATTTCTTCATTCCTTAATCATATATTCTGCATTTCTATGCCTGGTACAATCTCTAAATAAATCAAATGCAAGCTTATATGGTAATCATCAAAATCGAAACCTCACACCTGCTTTCTCTCACTACTGTGTTTTCATGAGCAGTAACAATTCTAAACAAACCTTATATCCTACTTTTCACATCTTTCTGTACTTAACAACTCCATAACTTTCACTAAACTAAAAAAAAACTCCGATGATCACAAAGACCAAAACAGAACATATTCGGCTATTTCCAATTTTTGCACAAATTCTATTGCATAATGTGTTTCTTTATGAACTCTTTCATCACCACCACTTTACTCATCCAAAACCTCTCTACTTACATAACTCATGCATGAATTCATTTCCACCCATTAACACCTCATTTTACATAACTAGAAAATTAAAACATCACTTACTTGTTTTCAACAGAAACTTCAAGAATAAGAGTAGATAAAGCCTTCGATGGATGAAGCAAAC
>JANSVA010000007.1:32621315-32639901 GCA_025504915.1 Erythroxylum reticulatum | reverse complement strand
AAATAAATAAAAGAAAAGGAAAAAGAAATTAAGGTCCAACAATTTAATTAACATTTCCTTCTTGAAAATTGTTCCCTTTTGTCTTAGGTTTCTAATGACTCCAAGATCATCCGATTTGATTCTGTATACTAAAAGTTATACTCAAAAGATTTTAGATCGTTCTTAAGCTACAACAAAATTCTTAACTCAACTTTAAATCAGATTTTGAAAATATTAAAACTAGAATTATAATTTAATCTTTGCATAAAAGTTGTATCCTTATGTCTGTAGTTTAATCTGAATCCACAATCAACTTATTTGGAGATCTACAGATCAAGATATAATCAAAATACCAAAGCATGTTCAGTAAACTTTCCAGTTCATATCATTCCAACAAATTCTCTCACTTTCATTCAATCAATATTTTTCAAATCAATTCATAAGGCTATCTATTTTTATGCAGAGGTAGAACAATGTGTTAGAAGTCTACTGGTTTAAGAATCAAGTCATTTGGAGGTCTAGAGAAGAAATTATGGCCAAAAGAATCAAGGTTGTTCAATATGTAATTGTGCACGATTATGCAATCTCACATCCATTAGCAGAGTCATGATCGTTAAATTATACGTTTAGACACAGTCTATTTCTTCCTATTATGTCACGATCATGCAATTGTTCATTATTAACCCACCTAATAATTGGGTCACGGGCGTGCAACCTAGATCACGACCGTGCACGCCCACTCTCCAGAACCAACTTCTTTCATTTTTATGTATCTTCCCATTGATTTTTTAATTCCTAAATCATATATTCTGCATTTCTATACCCAATACAATCTCTAAACAAATCAAATGCAGGCTTATATGGTAATCTTCAAAACTGAAACCTCACACTTGCTTTCTTTACTATTGTGATTTCATGAGCAGTAACAATTCTAAACAGACCTTATATCCTACTTTTCACATCTTTTTGTAGTTAACAACTCCACAAACTTTCACTAAGCTAAAAAAAATTCAGATGATCACAAACACCAAAATAGAACATATTCGGCTATTTCTAGTTTCTGCACAAATTCTAATACATAATGTGTTTCTTTATTAACTCTTTCATCACTACCACTCTGCTCATCCGAAACCTCTCTACTTACATAACTCATGCATGAATTCATTTCCACCTCATCAAATTCATTTACAGAACCAGAAAATTAAAACATCACTTATTTTCAATAGAAACTCCAACAGTAAGAGTAGATAAAGCCTTCGGTGGATGAAGCAAACCAGAATAATCAGTGACAAAACAATAAATGGGGGTTGGTTTTGGTTATGAAAAATCAAAAGGAAAGTTTTTGTTTGGTGTTGAATTACTTTCGGTGAGAAGCAACCGAAAGAGAACTACAGTAATTTCCTCTCTAGCGAGACACACGTGACTGCGTGTGTCCCTTGCATGTGAGTCATGTGGCAAAATGCAAGGCTGCCACATGTCACTCTCCCATTTATCACATATTCATGTATTTTTCCCAGTTAAAAATACTCCAAAATTTCAAAAATTCTCTAAAATTCACCAAAAATTCTGAAATAATATTAATGTTCTCCAAATAAATTTTCATCACTAATAATTCATATTTCACATTTTAATCGCGATTTTAAATCAATTATACCTGAAAAATGTCAATGAATCCATATACACATATTTGAATATGTCAATAATGCATAAGCATGCAGTGCACAACTAATTCCTTACTATTCTAGCCCCTAATATGGAGTGTTACAATTATTGTACATATAGAGTTTGGAAATTCTCAGGTAGAGGGAGTACCTGAGGCTTTTGCCTTGTCTCCTACTGTGTATGTACATCAATTGCCCGCTGTTGAACATTTTTCCCCTGATAATTGTCAAGTTCAGAGAATCCACACGGTTGATTTGGATTGTCACTCACCGATTGATGAGGATTCTTCCTCTTCTATCTCTGGTGATTTTAGTTTGCAACCTCCTCAGCAAAAGTCTGGTCGCAAGCGTAAAAAGAAACTAAAATATGAGGGGTCTCCCCCACAACAATGATAATCCTAATCTAGAATATTAGGGGGTTAAATGACCCCACAAAAAAAGTTTTTGTACAGAAGGTAGTTAGGAAGAAGAAGTCGTGGTTGATAGTACTTTTGGAAACTAAAATAAAAGATCCCTCCTTATATGGTGCAAAATTTTTGGGGGTCCAATGGGAGCTCATCTCTAATTACTCTTTACATTCTAATGGACGTATAGTTTGTCTTTTTAACAGCGATATCATTAGAGTCCAAGTGTTGGAATCTTCATATTAATTCATTCATGTACAACGTCAGATTAGAGGGACAACTTCTGTATTTAATACGTCCACTATATATGCATAAAATTTTTGCTATCAACGTTAGAATCTATGGTTGGACCTAGGTCAAATTTAGATTAATGTTGATAACCTCTGACTGGTAGCTGGCGACTTTAATTCCTCCCTTACCTCGAATGAAATTGAAGGGGAATGACTATTCAATCTTGGGTTAACTAAAGAACTCTCTAACTTTCTCTCTCGGATGGACTTAATGGATTGAAAGGCCACTAGGATAAAACTTACTTGTTCAAATAATCAGCTAGGAGACTTACTCATTCGTAAGAAGCTGGATAAAACTTTAGTGAACTCTGCTTGGTTGTCACACTTCTTTCATTCTTTCGTGCACTTTGGTGAGAATCTCCTTTTGGATCACTCATTCATGTTGATCCAAAGACTTGAGTACTGTCATAGAATTGCCTGCACCATTTTGATTTTTCAGTAGCTTAACGGAGATGGAAGGGTTCCTTGAGCTAGTGGCTAGGTGCTAGTCTGTTGAAATTGAGGGCTACAAATCTTTCTAGTTAAAGCAGAAGTTGAGGATAGTGAAGGTTGGTTTGAAAAGCTTCCTGTATTAGCGTACAATGGATATCTCTAACCTAAAGGAGAAGGTCCTTCAAGCTCAAGCAACTTGTTACCAAATGCTCACAATGATTATCTTCATGTTCAGGAAAGGGTTTGTCTTCAGAATTACCTTGAAGCCCTCAAGCTTTACAAATCTATTCTTCACCAAAAGGCTTGATTGATCTGGTTAAAGTATGGGGACTCCAATCCTAAGTAGTTTCATGCTACCTCACTACCCATCGAAACACCAATAAAATTACAGTCTTTAAGGACAACAGGGGCCAGACATACACTGCTCTGTCTCAGCTTTAAGAAGTTGTTTAGAATCACTTCCTAGAGCTTATGGGTGATGAATCTACCTCAAGGCTTAGCTTTAATATGACTAAACTGCTGGAATGTCTAATTGAGCCTAGCATCATAAATCTTCTGGTGCAGCCTATTCTTAGTTGGTTGTCAGACGAGTTCTTTTCAATATCAAATCTTCTAAGGCACCTGGCCCAGATAGATTTACTGCTCTCTTCTTCAAAAATAGTTAGGACATTATAAGTTAGCTATTTTCTTTAGTGATATTGGAATTCTTTGAATATGGGAAACTGCTTAAAAAGTTGAACCATACTCATATATGCTTAGTTTTTAAAAAGAGAAACCCTCAGTGCATGAGTGATTTCAAACTGATATACTGTTGCAATATTATCTACAAAGTCATCTATAAGATTCTAACAAAGCCCCTTAAAGTGGCTATCGCTAACAACATCCACTCTGCTTAAGGTGATTTCATTCCTGGGAGGAACATTGGTGATAACATCCTTCTTTTATAGAAATTGTTAAAGGAGTACAACTCGGGTAAGCAACTCAAAAGTTGTTTAATTAAGGTTGACTTCTTCAAGGTATTGGAAATTTATTCGAGTTTGTCTTGAGCCACTTAAGATGCCGCCTCGATTCATCAATTGGATAATATCTTGCATCCAAACTTCTACTTTGCGTATGCTGGTTAATGGCATCCCTTCCAAACCGATTAAGATTGCTACATGTATTCGATAAGGTGATCCACTTTTGTCTTATCTATTTACTTTGGTAATGGAAGGTTCTCAAAGTTTATAAGTTAACCGATTGCAATAAAAGTTTCCAGTTTCATTACAAATGTCAAGCCCTCAAACTTACACATATTATATATGAGGATGATGTTTTGATTCTTTGCAGCACTGACCCACACTCACTTTCTATAATAAGGCATGCTTTGAATGTATTTGCGGAATGGACTAGGTTTAAAACATAATCCTAAAAAGAGTTGCATATATATATATATTAGTAGATGTGCAAAACTGGGACCTTGTTCGACAATTAGTGTGGTTGAATATTCAGTATTGTCCTTTATGATATTTGGGAGTCCCCATCTCTTTCACTAAACCTATACAGTTTGATTGCTTACCTCTTTTGGAGAGAGATAAGTTGCGGGTGCAAACCTGACAAAACAAGTTCCTTTCTTATGCTGCTAGACTTACACTAATAATGTCTTTCTTAAGCAGCTTGCATCTGTATTGGGCCGCTCATAATGTTTACCTTGAAGAGTCCTCAAGGAAATCGACTTAATAATCCTAAAAGCCTTCTTATCATCTGGCACCACCAACAAGGCTAAAATTGTTGAAGTTAAATAGAGTGAGGTGGTTATACCTAAGAGGTATGGTGGATTAGGGATCAAATATATTGCTCTATGCAGAAAGTCTTAATGTGTAAACGACTTTGGCGATTATATACTGATCACAATGCGTTATAGGTTAAGTGGCTACATGTGCATCACTTTAAAAATGTAAACTTCTGGCAGGTTAGATGCAGGAAGGATTTCTCATAGATCCTAGTACAAATGTTGCTTATGCAAGAATTGGTCTATCCTTTTATTAAATATAATAGTGGGAATGGTAGCGACACCTGGATTTGATTTAACAACTGGTTGGACTCAAGTCCATTTATATCAAATCGTCAGGTTTGACGCTTGAGTAATAGAGCTCCTTTGCGTTTAAGGGTTTCTTTTTTAATTTGTAACGGCCAATGGTGAGGTAATTTCAGAGGTTTTGATACTCTAGCCCAATTACCTAATGTGCTAAGGGAAGACTCCACATTTGGACTTTAGAACCTAGTAGTCGATTCTCCAACCAATCTTATCATCAAATCTTTAATTGAGGCTTATCTAAAGTACCTTGGTCTTTACTATTATGGCATAATTCTATATATCCTAAGGCCTCTTTTATCTCTTGACTTGCGATAAAAAACCAACTTAGGGCTAAAAAACAATAGCGTGGGAATGTTGCGCTACTTACTTGTTATGTAAACTAGAAACAGAAGGTCAGGATCACCTTTTTTTTCTTTGTACATGCTTGAAAGCGGTATGGAGTAGGATCTTACATTTATTACCAGGAATTGGTTCTTTATATTCTTAGGATCAAACTCTCTCATTGGCTATTAGCAACTCTTGGAAGGGTAAACCTAATGCAATTCTATACTAGAACTCATTGTAATGTTGATTTAGTTGTCTATAGTTATGACATATTCATTTTCCAAAAAAATATTAAGTAAAAATTATAATAAAATACATAAAATTAAACACATCTTATTTTATATATCATAAATATTTATAAATATATCTATATTGCAACTAATTTCTTTAAATATTAAAAAATCATAATACAAGTACATCATGACATTTTAAAAAAATATATTAGTAAATATATATTGGTGCAAAAACTAATTCACCATAACACACATTGCATGCATACCAAGAACAATATATCAATAAACATACAATTTCACATCATTAAACAATTTAAGTTCCTAATTAATTTAACAAAATCTTATATCTATTACAGCTCTTACTCAATGTTACAAAAACTTACACTCAGTTTTTATAAATTTAAACATGGAATCACTTATTAATTATACAACAAAATATTCGAAACACACATATAATAAAATAATTATTCTAAAATATTTAATGGACATATATATAAAAGATATATTAAAATTTTCTTTCTCATGCAAATTGCCTTAGCACGTGGAAAAACTTGTTAGAGTAAAAAATATAGAAATATTGTAATTTCTCTTGAAAATATGTTTTGTTCACTCTTTTATCATTTTCTTAATGTTCTCCATAACTTAAAAATACAAAAATTGTCAACAAAAGTTAACAATTCCCATTTTTAA
This sequence comes from Erythroxylum reticulatum, assembly GCA_025504915.1. Taxonomy (NCBI): domain Eukaryota; kingdom Viridiplantae; phylum Streptophyta; class Magnoliopsida; order Malpighiales; family Erythroxylaceae; genus Erythroxylum; species Erythroxylum reticulatum. The sequence continues at coordinate 32,633,811 of JANSVA010000007.1, read as the reverse complement.
AAATTAATTAATTAATGGATTTGTTCTATTAATCAAACACTATTTTACTTTTAAAAAATTAAATATCAACTCTTAAGTGTTTTCTTAAAATTTATAATTTTCTTACTTTATTCATAATTTCAACTCTAAGTGTTTTCTTAAAAGTTATAATTTTCTTACTTTATTCATAATTTCTATTTATGTTCAATCCAATATTCCTAGCAAAATATAAACAATCCCCAGTAGTGATGATTTCTATTTATGTTCAATCCAATATTCCTTAATACACTTTCTTATTTTATATAATATTAATTAATCCTTAAATTTCTTACTTTATCAATTTAATTTTTAAAACATTATTTCAAAGTTCAAACTTCCCTTTTTTTTTAATTTTCTAAGATACTAAATGTTAAGCTGACTATTTTCCTTAATTTCCTCATTTCAGTAATATCATTACCTGAACCCTTGTATCCTTCCAAGATCAATAGGAAATAAAGATGGGAAAACAGTAACTTTCTTGTGCTTATGCTTAATCACTTGAATAAAAAGTTTAAAAGACACCATTGAAATGCTTATTTTACAAAGTAAAAATCAAAGGAAAATGTGTCAAACCATTTTCTGAATGGGATTTGATTAAAAAGAACTGCCATGTTTCGGCCATGCAGCCACCTCCATGTACAGCTATAGCCGCCATTTTTACTTCCACGTCTCTCTCACGTAAAGAAAACAATCTAACCCATCACATTGAAATTTTTAAGCTATCAAAACAGCCACCGAAAGCTTTACCCCACCAAAACCCTACTAAAACCCCATATCACCATTGTAGAAACTAGAAACCCCACCAAGCAAACAAAACCCACTTGTGCTGTGCCTTTATATATCCATTTCTATCAATCAATTCAATAGGGTGGTGCAGAGGACGAAGACTGAAGAGACGACTGCACCTGCAGTAAGTGGTGGTAACATTCGGCGGCGGTTGGTCTCTGCTCAGGGTTGTGGTCTAAGCACCTATTTTGCAACTCTCTAAGCATCTTGGGCACTAAGTTTGGACCCAACCCACATGTCTTCACCAAGTAACCTACACCCCACACGTCCACTTTTACGCCGTGTAAGCCTCTGCCCATCTCCGGAGCGTGTTTCCCAAGTGCATCTCCGATTCCATGATGAGGGTGTAGCTGCGGTGCACCCACCGCTTCGTCGAATCCACAGACGAACCACTCGTTTTCTCGGTCGCTTCTTCTCATCACCTTGTCCCAGCTTAAGTCTCTGTGCATGAAAGATAAGTCGTGAAGTGCAACTAAGGCTTTTGTCACGTATTTTAGTGACTCTACTAGTTGGTCACAGTTTAAAGGCTTGACCTTGACACCTCTAGGCCTGAACACGAGCTCCAAATCTTTCTCTGACGCGTGGTAGATGAATTCTGAATGTGGGACTCTATGATCTAGAATGTCATATTTCTCTTTCACTGCAGCCCATTTTCTTCGGGTTGAGAAGAATCTTGTTGCTGTATTTGGTGTCATTTCGATGATATTTCCATTGCCCATATCTAATCTTTCGAAGTCACTGTAAGCTAGTGGTTTATAGAGGCCGCCATTGCTGACGTTCAAGCACCTATCTGCGAGCAACTGCAACAAGCCAGCGACTCTATAGCATGGGACTAGGGCTTTCAGTTTCTCGACTGGTGACGACAAGTCTAAAGAATATAGATCCGTACGGATAATTCGATCTTGTGAACGGCATAGTGCACAAAAAGTTACCAAGTAGCCAACTGCAAAATAGCCTATTATGTAAGGGAGGTCCATGTAAGTCCATAGTAGCTTCTCTACTAAAGAAGATGAAGGATCTAGCTGACCTTCCCTGAGTTGATCAGTTTCTTCCCCTCTCCACAAGCAAAAATTTCTGATGAAACCAGTGACGTTTGGCCATTGATCTTGCAGTGAATCTGATGTTGATGAAGAGGGTTTTCTAACAATGGACAGTTCGATTGGGCAGAACTTAGACACGGGCCTATTAATGCAATCATCCCAAAGACCAATGAAAGAGTCTCTACAAGAAGCAGTGGCACCACTGACACTAGGGTTCATTCGAATGATTGAGCTTAAGATGTCGAAAGTGATGCTTTTACAATCAAAAAGTTCGCTGCTAGTGGTGAAGAAGAGTTCTTTGCCTTGTGGTAAGTCTTTGTAAACATCTTTGCGAAGTGGGAATCGAAGCTCTTCCGGTGGTGGCTCTTGGAGATACCATGAGAGTTCAAACAAGCTTGGGAGTGCCGATGGTGGCATTCGAAGACATCCTAGGTAGTACTCGGTTGGGTCTTGAATTTCCCAAGAAGCTGGGATTGCTGTTCCAAAACAAAATCTAATACCATGAACACATACATTGGAAAGTGAAAAAATTTTACAATAAGAACTGGGACTTACATCTTATTAAAGGTTCTGTTAATGGAAGCTGGGACCTTTCAGTGAAACCTACTATAAATAGACAACTGTGAGATGTGGACTTCAAGAAATGCTGTTTCAAGATAGGCATTCAAAATTACTGAGATTTACAGTACCAGAAGCAGAAGCAACAGTAGCAGTAGTAGATACGGAAGACTTTCTTCTACCAAAAACTTTGACTTGATGACCATTGACGAACTTGTCAACTGAGAAACCTTTAAGAGGTCCGTCTTCGAATGCTTCCATGGTGCAAGCTACCATGGAATCATCAAAAAACGTAAGCTCATCTGCATTCAGAAAGCTTGAACCTTGAACCCTCACTCTTCCCATATGGTTTTCCCCTTCTTCAGCCCACAAACTCACTGATTCCTCCCATGTCATCCTTACTTTACCGATTCTACGAAACTCCTTAGATATTGAAGAAGTACCACCTGCAACGTCTACCGAAGTATCAAACCCTAGCAAAACACCCCTTGCGCCATGGAAGTAAGCTTCTCCTCCACTTGTAATGCCAAATTGTTTTGCTCTTGCTGCAAAAGATGATCATAAAGTTGTAATCTTTTAGAGGGAAATAGGCAGATGCAGTAGAAGGATCAAAGAACCAAACTTTTTTGCTGATTAGGAAACATCTGAGTTCATACCTGGAAGTGAGAGATCGTCTTCACTGAACAAAGGTGGCGGTGGCAAAGTTCTTGCACCTGTAAAAGCAGTTTTGTTATCATCACCAACACCGATTGAAGCTCCTCTGCTCTGAGAAGTTCTCATGCGAGAACCCATGAATTGAGACAATTCCTCAAACACTTCCTCATCAAATGAAGCAGGCAATCTGTGCAGCTTCCTCTCATAAGGAGAAAGTCTGAAATAGCTCTTCCCAACTTGCTCTCTCTCCCCACCTCTCTCCCATTCATAAACTTTCCTAAACTCACCCAACATGTTATCCCATTTAGTACCCGCAGTTTTTGCATCCCTATTCACACCATGTCTGCTCAAAAACTCCGCGACTTCTCTATCTTTGTCAGCTCTTGTTTTCCCTCTTGTTGATGCAGAGATTTGAGCAGCTTCTTGATTTTCAGTTCTCGAAGAAGACCCATCAGTCCCACCTTGATACTGAACCCTCCATGCCCTGGCTAGCCACAACATCTCATCTGGTTTCCAAACTGGACTGACATATTTTCCTTTTCGAAACTGATGATGAAGGTGCTCGCTTTCCGCTTTGCTTGTTTCTTGTCCAGATGCTGCAGAATGTGAAGGAAGAGGAGAGTGTGAGGGAGATGAGGCTGTATCTGAAGAAGATACTGTTGTATGAGGCTGAGGGTTTGATACGGACGTGGGGTTTGTAGTTGGTGATGGGCTTGATTCGCTTGTGATCATAGCAGCACTCATCGGACCTTGTTTCTGTTGCTGTCGTTGAGAAGCAGCAGAAGGTAATAGCTTCCATTGAGCAGTACCGTATCTTGGTCTCTTGGGGTTCACAGACTCAAATTGTTGCTCAAAAGGAGAGGCGGAAGTTGCACCAACAGGGACATAAACAGAGGCAGAGACGAAAGGAGCTCCGGTGACAACCACCGTAGACGGCTGTTGGTGATGGTGAGGTCTTATTTCAGTTGATTCCTCAAGTGGGTCTTTTGGAGAAGACGAAATCTGCTGCTGTGGTTGTGGATGATTATTCTTAGTTGTTTCTCCTTTGTTGTCTCCCATCTCAAATGGGCCCAGAAGAGCAGACTTGTCTAGAGAGAAGCAAAAACCTCTTTAAGACCAAACCAAGAACCAAGAACCAAGAACCAAGAACCAGAACAAGAAGCTCCAATTCCTGTTGAACTAGTTCAGTTCCAGATTAAAGTCTCCATCTTTTAACACCCCTTAAAAGGGGTTGTTCAAGTGGATCCTATCTTTAAAAGGGAAATCATAGCAATCTGAAAGCAATATCAAGGGAAAGGAGTAGCATATCAGAAAAAGACGAGATCGTGGAACTGTCACGAGTAAGACACTTCAATTTTATCAATCAAACTTAAATGTATAGATGTAATATACTACATAGATGTGGTGATATTGACAAGTAATAGAGAGAGGTACGCTAGTGTATGATTAGAGAGTGTCATAATCGTACTGATCAGACTCAGAGACGCGGCTATGAAAGATGAATGGATTTACGAACTTTGTTTTCTTTGAGAGGGCATTGAATGTTTAATACTGAGTTGTTTGTTCCTGCTAACATTCTGTGTTTGAAAGAAAAGAAAGGAAAAGAAAAAAGATTGGAACTTCCCAGAACGAGAATGGATAGACTGAGTGTGAGTGTGTGAGCGTATAATTTGGTTGCAGTGTTAGATGTGGACGCATCGAATCGATGACTCTCTGCTCCATTCACTCGTATGTGACTCTTTTCGTCTTGTCCTTGCTCTATTTTGTTTTCATTTATTTTCTTCCTTTCCAACATTTGTATATGTTTTTTTTTAATGAACATTTGTATATGTTTTTAATTATTGTTTTTTAAATTTTAATATAATTAAATTTAAACATAAATTTTTAAATTTAATTATATTAAATGTAATTAATTAATTTTGAATTTAGATTTAAGTATTTAAATTTAATCAAGTTTAAATATAAAAATGTTCAAATCTCAAACTTAATCCCTTGCTTTCCTTACTTGTTATATGCTTAATTAATTGGTTAATTTTTAAAATTAATAAAAATTATTAAATTGATTTTAAAATGCATGGTTTCAATTAAATTTTTTATATTTTAATTTCTTTAATTGTTAATTAATTTTATAATAATTTAAACCTAAAAATATTTTTTCTATAACGAGTTTAACCTTCAAAGCATCGGGAGCTTAACCTTTAAAGCATTGGGAACATGCTTGTCTGCATCATCTGGTGACAACAGCCTAGAATGGACATGTACTTGCACCAGCATATATATATATATATAGATAGATAGATAGATAGATAGTCAACTTCAGGTTCTGTACTCAACATGTATACATGTCAAAGAAGCTCGTTCACTTGCACAGAAATGCTCAAACTTCTGTAAAATCTCATTTTCAAAGACCTAAAACGCTCCTTGGTTGGGTTCGTTTGAGTTTGTTCCAAGGCCTTAGAATGAAAGCAATCGTATCCCTGAAAAGGATAAGCAAAATGTACATAAAAACAATAAGAGGACGAAGAATTAATAATTTATTATAATTATAAAAAATTCGATGCCTTCTGTCAAATAAATAATACCCCTGTTGACTTCAATTCACAAACCGTTAATAAAAAAGCTAGCCATGTTAGATACGAAACGACAAGAGTAAATGGCATCTCAGAAACGACCCTTCTTTATCTGAGCCTCTCTACTTTCACAACCTATACGTTCCTAGGCCGGCTTGCTTTACCTTAACTTGTTTCTACCAAGTCTCTTCTTCTTCTTCTTCTTCTTCTTCTTCTTCTTAGTCACTATCCCTGGCTGCCTGTGTTAAATGTTCCTTTCAAAGGATACATACAATCCTTTTATCATTTTAGCTTTTAACATGTAATAGCTTATCGGTCCCATGTAATGTAATAGCACTTTTTTCTTAGCTCTTTCCTTTATCTCAGTCTCTATAGTCCCCTAACAAAAAAGGGCTCTCTCCATTTTCGTAGGGGGGGTCCTAAGTAAGCCTAATTATGCATATAGGATTGATAGGTTTGTTCACTTTTGCTGTAATAACATGGATCTTGGGATTTGAGAATGTTAAAAGCAAGTGCTGGAATTATTCTGTTTCTGTGCTCAATCAGTTGCGTGCTCGCTGTATCAATAGGATGGTATCACAGATTCACAGGTTAGGAATAGCCATTGATTTTGTTTTTGGTCCTTTGTTCTGAAAATATATTTCACATTCATTAGTAGTACAATTTAGGAGATCTACCAGAAGAGCTTCACCCTGCAAAACAAGTCTGGACTGATGAACTTTATCTTGTTGGAGTTTTATGAAGTTGGTTGTTGCAGATAATTGTCAAAGTTCTGTTGAAGTCCCAGTGATGAGCGTGTACGAATAATACTGTAACACCAAAAAAAGAAGATATCGATAGTCTCGAGATGTCCTGATCCCTGTTCACATGAAACATTTTGGAGTAGTAAGGACACTGATCTGATCAACATGTGATAGGTTGAATTGGGTTTGCTCTTAACATTCTTTGGAACTACCTCTCGTATGGCTCATGGATCAGGTGTCTTCTTCCCGCTGGATCCTTCGCATGATGAAGTTTATAATAGAATTGGTGTGATGGAAACCAAAAATTAAAAGAACACTTGGTCCAATTTCATACATTAGCATGGTTTTGTGACATTATATGATAAATTATATATATAGATAAACCAAGTATGATAAATTATATATATAGATAAACCAAGTAAAGTAACCCTTTTAACATAACGTTTTTATTAGAATAATCATATGTAGAGTTGAATTAATTTTAAATATTTTAAAATTTAAATTTAAGCTATAAATTTAAATTGTCAAATCAAACTTAGCCTGTTAAATTTAAATAAAATTAAATTTAATTCAAATTAATTTATTGTTCATAATTTCTTAATTAAAATTTTTGTCACCACAATCAATTTCTTCTAGCACTTAGTGTCTATTTGGATAGACTATTGGGAAGTCAATAAGCACTTTTCTCCACCACAAAAGCCTTTTTTTAGAAAAATAAGTGTTTAACTGTAAAATAAAAATATATTTCTTTAATAAAAAAAGCTTTTTTAATAGTCAAAATACAGCTTTTTAAAAAGCTCAAATTTGAAGCTTCTTATAAAAGTCTCTCAAATAAAATTTTCGGGTAAATTTTTTTGATCAATTAATGAGTCTATTTTTTAGTCTCTTTTACCCTTATGTTTTACATATAATTCTCACGATACTTACAAACTCATCTTTACGTTTATCTTGCCAACTCATATTCTCTAATATCTTGTGTAGTTGTTATGTATTTAACTATTTATTCAAATTGAATATTTATTTGGGATTTATATAATATTATTTGACTTTTTATATATTTTAATATTTATTTTTATATTAGTTTTTCTTATATTATAATCCACGTAAAAGATTTGGTTAGATACATATTTTTTTCAAATATGTGTTCATATGATTTAAAATTATATAATAATTGATATATTATTATACTTTGAATAATTTTTATATGTATAAATAATTTTATTACAAAATAAAATATAGTTAAATTAAAAGTGCTTTTTATTTTTATGTTACCAAATAATCTACTGTATGCCCTTTCAAAAAACTCTTTTTAAAATAACAATCAAACAATCAATTGACTTTTTAAAAAAGTTCTTTTCAAAAAAGATCTATAGGAAAAAAAAACTCTATTGGTATAAGTCCAACAAAACAGAGGCTTAATCTCCTTCTCTAGGATTATTTTCTTCCTTAAGTTGACAATATTACAAGTCGAATCAATATGAATATTTTAAATTTTAGATTCAATTTAAAAAAAGTTAATTCAAACGTAAACTGCGTCGAATGATGTTAATTTAACTAATTTTTATCTTTTTGACATAATCCAAATGATCCATAGAAAAATTTTAATGCAAAGTTTTTCTTACCATAACTTACACTACAAGAAATATGTAGTGTGTCCGTTGGTAAATTAGATTGCCTTTTTCAACGGTATTATATATTCCGTCGGTAATTAGAAGTAAGGAATTTTTAAAAAAATCCTGCATTAAATTTGATTTTATTATCATATAATAAATGCATAATTTCATGAGTTATGAATTATCTATGAATTATAAATTAATTTATATAAATATATAATTTGTTTAATCATAAAGTTAATTGATGATATAAAGTTAAAATTATCTTAATTGATCATAAAAATATTACAGTGTATATAACTTATGTTTGTAATAAAAGCATTACAGTCTACAATCTTAATATCGTAGTGATCGTGGGTGCTTTGAGCTGCTAAGCCTCCTTTTCAACTGCTCTATTTCCTATCTCAACTGAGTCATCTGCTTCATCTCCCGTCTCATCTAAGCCATCTGCTGATTCACGTGAGCCATCTGGTCCATCTGCCCTTTCTTGTGAGTTATATGCTCCATCAATGTATACACTGTAGCCCGAAGCTCGATGACTTCATTGGTTTGTATTGGCATAATAGACGTTGCTGTACTGGACGTGAAAGATTGCGAATAACATGTGTTCGCAAATGAACCTAGCCCAAATATCCTTCTACGACGATTCCTACCACCCACAACATGAAGATACGTTTGAGTCTCATCAACAGGTTGTTCATCTTGAGACTGTCACTAAATGACATGATGTATTTAGTCCTATTAGGAAGCCATATTTACATTAGTAAGGGATTACTATTAAGAAATAATAATAATGGCTTAATTTCACATACATTCAGTTTTCTACATCAGTTGTTGATGAATGTCATACCATTATGTGTTTTTCGTATGAATGTGCAAAAAAAGCCGAGTTGGTGTAGGTCTGATGCCCAATGACTTTTCCTACATGTATAACTTAAATTGTTAGATGTGAACTATAATTTATAAAAATTTCGGAACAGTTTCCTCTATTTTTATGATATTTCTCTCTGTTGAACAAAGAAAATAACTCAACACAGCCATATATGGCACCAGACATTTATACCATTATCATTATCTATAATACAACAAAGCAAAACATTTACAAAATAAGTGTAAAGTTTAGATACTTACAAGTCTATATGCATACTCGTAGTGGATTATTGATCATCCCGTATATACAGGAAGACTCTCTCCCCCCGAGCCTCCACGTCTATTGGTGGAGTTACACCCTGACATGGACATTGCTTCAAGTGATGTCCAATACTCCTGCCAAGGACTCCATACTTCCTCCGAAATATAACGCAGTCGTGCACCAGCCTTGTGTATCGCACCAACAAAGTCACAATAACATGTACAAGCTCGCTTCTCCCATACTTTATGTATGGTGGCGTCAAAACCAAAATCTCAGAAAAATTCTTTCTGAAATAAGAAGGAAAAAAATTAAACTACTGTATATAATGTAATAATATTTATCTAATTAGTGTATATAACTCAATATAAAAATAAAATAAATCTTTATTGTACCTCAAACCCTTGAAAGTAAAATCACTTTGTGACCTCAGAGATATTCTTCCAGACATAACCCTCAGGATCAATCCTTTTTTTAAATGTAGAAGTCATATTTCTAGAACACGGTCCAAATAGAACCAACCTAATATAAGAAGTAATTTTATACAATGAAGCAACTGATAAACCTATAACTCAATTATAAACAAATAGTTTTTAATGTGATCTCACTTACAATTTATTGACAATTGTTATGTACTTTCTTCGACCAGGTTGCTCAGCTCCAGGCTGGCGCACGTCTCCTTCATCTGATAAAACGGTATTGGATGATATATGAGTTAAGGATGGAGATGGTGTAGAATGAGGAGTAATAGGTGATGCCTCATCTACAACTGTTAGCGCTGGAGGGGGAGGAGGTGAGTTAGTGTGAGTTATAGATTGTGACGATCTACCTTCATAGTAAGTACCTCCGAACGGAAGTCTAAACTTGGGTCGCTTTAACTCACGCTGTCTCTTTGATCCCATATTTTTACCTGAAATTTATTGTCTATCGAATTTTCTAAAAATATAACAATTTGAATTCAATATTTTACACAATATATGGAAAAGGAAATAAACCAATGTGTTGAATATCATATTCAAGTACAAACGAAAAAAATGAAGGTTAATGATTGTTAAAGTCGTTGAACAAGAATAATAACATCCCACATTCAATAGGACGCAGGTTGATGTCTAACTAGTAGGGAAGTTGTTTAACAAATTCTTACAGATACAACCATAAATCAACTTTAAAGTTTAGTCTAATGTATTGCATCGATAAATCACAATGATATAATTATTTTGTTTGATTCCATATGATATGGTAGTCGGTAAAGGTAATTAAGTCCCCGATTTATGGATTCCCGAGAAGGGTCCTGACATGTTCAAAGGCACCAATTGAAATAGTGATACTTCTTCCACCAGGTGTATCATACAATAAACAAGTTTTAGTTCGTGCAAGCCAAATTAAATCAGTTATGTAATACGTTCAGATTCCCAGTTCAAATCGCAAACAAATACCGACATTATACCAAGTTCAAAAAACTTAGTAAAAACCAAAATCACTAACCTCAATTGACACACAGAACGATCTTCTTGAAGTACATGAAGGAAGATGATGACGAACCTCGAATGAAAAATATAGAAACTGATACAAATTCGATTAAAATGTGTGAAAAATCATTGTTGACGTGATTCAAAAATATAAGAAAATGAATGTCATTTAAATACCTGCTAAAGCTTCTCTTCAATCTCTTTCGAAAAAGAAATACTGCCAACAAATGAGTTCCTACAACCAATAGATCATCATAAATGATTCAAATGCTTAAAACAAACATGACCAAGATGAGAGACCAAAATATCAAATGCTTAAAATTCAAGCTTTCTAAACTAGTTGATTTCAAGATCTATTAAGCCAACCTAACTCATCAATACAAATGTTTTAAGGTAAAAATAAATGGGAGAAAATTTTAAAGTACGACTATAAATCTTTTGATATGTTTAAAAAGTTTTAAGATTTGGTTAAAAAAGAAAGTGATTTTCAGATTAAAACTTTAAGAATTAATATAGGTGGAGAATATAATTTTAAGAGCTTTTCTAAATTGCAAAAATTTTATCACCCTCTTATAATCCTAAGATCTTCCTAATAAAATATAATAGCTAAAAGAAAGAATCAAACAATCCTAAATATAGCGAGAAATAGGTTGAAAACCAAAATAATGCCTAAGGAGATTTAGGCAGAAGCAGTTGTATGGGTGGTTTATCTTTTAAATTTTAGTCCTAAAAAGTGGTTGATATATGTCACTCCATAAAAAGCATAGAGAGGAGTGAAAGCCTTTTGCATCTTAATCAAGAGTGTTTAGCCTTATTATCTATCTTAATGTTCTAAAAGAAAGAAAGGTCCAAACTTGATGTTTGAAGTGATTTGTTTTTATTATATATAATAAGAACTCAAAATGGTACAAGTTTTTCAATCCAAGTAATGAAAATATTGTTATCAATACAGATGTTAAATTTAATAAAGAAACATTTTGGGATTAAATCCGTTAAATAGAGGGATCTTATATTTTTTTCTATATTTTGAAGATTAAGAAGAAAACGAGGTAGTTTAAGATTCCAAAAATGATTTTTTTTCATTAATCCCACCAATCCCATCATCTTAAGCATCATCATCCACATCTTTAATAATAAGCATAGGACTTTTAGGATATTAAAGAATTATAGATATTGTTTCTTTAAATTTTAAAGATGTTAGTAAGAATGAGAAATGGATTCATACAATGAATGAAGAAATTCAAGCCATTAAAAAGAATGATACTTGAGAATTTATTTCTACTATGAGAGATTATCATGTAATTGGATTCAAACGAGTATAAAAAAAATAGAAAATCCCAATGGTGAAGTAAAGAGATACAAGGTAAAGCTTATAGTTAAAGAGTATAAGTAAAAACAAGGCATTGACTATAAAGAGGTATTTGTCTATATTACTCACCTAGAAGCAATCTATCTATTAATATGTCTTACGGTAAAAATCATTGGATAATTAATCAATGTCAACTCCGATTTCCTTAATGATTATTTATATATTGTCCTAGTATAGTTTGTATTGAGGTATGATATTATTTACATTCAATAATAATATTCCAATTTTAAAGTGTATTTTTAACTTACCTGTAATAAATGGTGATGTTATTTTTGTTAATTTATTATAGGGTATCTGATTATTGTAATTTTTAATTCCTTTCTAACATTTTTTTTTAATAAATGTGAAAGTCATGCGAAGAACTTCTCCTTCAAAAAGGATGGCTTGAGTTTTATCTTAATATGTTTAAATCTTTTCTTAGTAGTACTTTTATAAGAAATGTGTCTTCACACTATTTAAAATATAAAACATTATTATACTTAATATTTGATAAAAGCTCAATACTCCTATCTTTAAATAAAAGGGATCTATTACATTATGTAATGAT
>JANSVA010000007.1:32587245-32601578 GCA_025504915.1 Erythroxylum reticulatum | reverse complement strand
CTGAATTTGAAGATACTTCCATTTATCACAGCAGCCAAAATAATAATACCAATTACATTTGACTCCTAACCAGAATTAAATGCCTGAGGCTAAACTATTTTAACCAAAACGATATAGTTTTGTTTATAATAATTAGATCTCGGGTCAGTCTCTACCTCGACAATCATCTCATTAAAAACATCTAAAGCAAAATCTATGAATCAGCTCACTATCATCCTTATAAAATATGTATTGAGATTGACCCGAGGCTTAACTCATGGGTCGTTTTATTGAAAACACTTAGACTTAGGACTATAGGTCGACTCATTATTATCCTCGTAAAATATGTACGAGAAGAAATATATTAGTAGGAAAAAATGAAAATTAGAGTATTTTAATATTATTTTTTAAATTTTGAATTATTATTATAAAATTAATTAAAATCTAAGATATTTTTGTTTAAAATTGACCCTCCACCAAGCCTGATCTGAATCCTACCAACCTATTTGAATAATTTACCGAGTCATGGTGGTCCATAAAGAAGAAAAAGAAACGCTCGTATGAGAGTGGTTTGACTAATTGCTTGGGCGTGTGGCGTGTAACTCATTCTAGAAGACGATGACACGAGATTAGACTTTTGAAAACCTCAACACGAGGCTGAGAACGAGGTAAATATCAAGCACTGGACAGAGACCATTTCATGGGAGAGCTTAGCTTGTTGGTTGAGGGTTGAAAGGGCTTAACTTGGACACCATAGTATGACAAGCTCTAAGCTTCCCAAATTTCATATGACAATATGGTCACAGAAAAACCAAGGTGACGACTTAGATACAGGAAACTACTTCTACTTCGATAAAGATCATATCAATGATTGATCGGTAATTTCCTGTTAAAAAATGTTCATTCAATGATTTTGTATTTGGGGTCAAAATGTAATGGTGCCTTAGTAAAATCCACCTGTGTAGAATAATGAGGTCGGAAACAACTACCGTACCAATTGCATCTTGCATGTTAATCCCCTCCTAACATCAGCTCCTCTTCAGATCCACCACAATGACACTGATGTTATCGAGACTTTCGCGGCCGAGGGCGAGACGAGTGAGTAGCGCGGCAGCTAAAATACTTCGAGATGGATCATACACAGAACCTGCACTGATAGGACTTGCCTCTCGGAGGCATCCAACGGCAACTTCACAAGCTACTTCCATTGACATCACATCCCACAGACCATCACTTGCAATGATTAAGCATTCATCTTCAGGATCTCTTCTCCTGAAGGTGATCTCAGGTTCTGATATCACCACTGGCTTCAAGAACTTATCCCCTGTTGAGCATCAAAAACCAGTATAAAACCATATGTCGTTCATGTTCATCCAAAACACATATTGCAACTTAACAGATAAAAGCAGCTGCAAATTGATGTAGAAAATCTAGCTATGCTTGGCATCAATCGTTTAATGAGTATTCTAAGTATATGTGTTTCAGATTTCCCTCCCTGTCACTGATGTCTATAAATTCTATTTCGTCGGAATCCTTGTCTAAGACTTGATACATTGGAAAGCTATGAAGAACGAAGGTACAAGGAACCAAAACAAGTGATAATAAATGCACATTTTCAGTTGTTTCCTTCAGGAATGTATGATCAAAAGAACAAAATTTTATGGTTCTGAAACCCTTGAGTGCTACCAAAAGTACCATTCACATCCAACTAGTGCATACTAAAAATGCTACCTCAGTATCCGACAAAGACATTGCCATGTAAAATAGAGCTATTGACAATAAGCTACTAGCTTTTAGATATTGACCTCACAATTATCAAATTTATGATTAAAACGAGGTCGATTCTCGTTTATTAAACTAATTTCAGTTTTTCTAACAAGCTATGTTTTTGAAATGTCATAAAATTATAATTTTTTTATCGTCTACGCATCTACAATCAAAAGTTTGGGGTTAATCCTAACAAATCAATGTTGTGCCTTCCATCAACAAAATGACATCATAGCATTTTTGCAATTTCTATCTACCTTACTTTGATATTTATGTAGTCTCAATATTAATAGAAAGTAGTTAGATGGGCTTTCTCAAGTGATCAAATCAACCTTCTTAAATTTGATGCATGATACTATAGAGGAAACATGTTTTCCTTTTAGATATTTATTAGTGTACATAAAAACTTGATTGCCCTTGTTAAATTCAATGCATAATACCATAAGAGGAAGATTTCTTCCTTTTAGATATTTATTATTGTTCATAAAAAGGGATTATGGAGAAGGGGGAGTTAATTAAATTCTAATTGATATTTAAAGTTATGATTATGAAAAGGTCTAATTGCCATCTTTGTTGGGAAGCAATGATTTTGTTGAAGGCCATATGCTTGTTCACCTTTCATAAATCATAATAATGAGATTCATATGCTTAGGAGTTTGATCTTTTCACCTTAGCTAATAAGCATCAATTTTATATCCATCTCTTCAAGCTCAACAACTAAACAAGAAAGGTTGATTCATGCAATACTCTTTATTACCTGTAGTTTTCTTAGAAATGGATTACCCAAAAGGGCTGGGCGAGTTAATTAAATTCAAATCAACATTTAGAGAGTTTATGTTAAGAATTTCTAATTACCTTCTGAAAAGCAATGATGGTCATAAAGCTTATTTCTCCGATGGATTAGTTGAAGGTCTCAAGCTAGTTCATCCTTCAAGACTTAAATCAATGAGATCCATTTGCTTAATCTTAGTGTTCATCTACCATGCCTAAATATATCGATTAGGTTACAGTGCACTAATAAACTCTAATTACCTTCTGAAAAACAATGATGATCATAAAGCTTATTTCTCTTAGGGATTAGTTGAAGGTCTCAAGCTAGTTCATCCTTCAAGACTTGAATAAATGAGATCCATTTGCTTAATCTTAGTATTCATCTACCATGCCTAAATATATCGATTAGGTTGCATTGCACTAATAAACATGATCTTTATATCTATCTCTTTGAGCTTGATGATTGAACGTGGACAATTGATTCAGAAAGGTGGGTTAATTAAAATTTAATAAGTATTCAAAAAATTTATTCCAAGAAACTTTACTTGCAAAACTTTCTTCATAAAAAGCCAATAATGATCATGAGGCTTATTGCTTGGTTGTTCATTCTTTTGGAGTCAAATCAATAAGATTCACATGCTTAACATTTTAGTATTCATCTATCATCCCCAAATTTATTTTTCAGGTTTGATCACCTTAGATAACAAGCATGATCTTGACATCCATTTGACCTTGATGATTTTAGTTCCTTGTTGCCCTTGGTTTATTCTAAGTAGGTTTTAATATTTGTAAGGAAAAGAAGGAAAGGAGCATTGTTTTCCTATCATCAATTATTTTGTAAGGAAGGGTATAATTTATGTACTAAGTATGAATCATTATATATTAAAAGTCCACTCATTCAATAATGGCAAACGAACAATGAAGTTCAAATCCAGATTACAATTATAGTTGTAGAACAACTAAATTGTAGGCTTCTTTGCATCCCATCCTCCGATGTAATGTCGTCCCCTCTACGTTCGTTTAAGGCACGAGCTTTAATCAAGTTTTCCCAGAGATAACAAGCATGATCTTGGCATCCATTTGACCTTGACGATTTTAGTTCCTTATTGCTCTTTGTTTATTCTAGGTAGGTTTTAATATTGGTAAGGAAAAGAAGGAAAGGAGCATTGCTTTCCTATCATCAATTATTTTATAAGGAAGGGTATAATTTATACCAAGTATGAATCATTATCAATTAAAACTCCATTCACTCAATAAAGACAAATAACAATGAAATTCAAATCTTAATTACAACCATAGCTGTAGAACAACTAAATTGTAGGCTTGTTTGCATCCCAACCTCTGATGTAATGTCGTCTCATCTATGTTCGTTTGAGGCACGAGCTCTGCTCAAGTTTTCCCAGAGAAAGGATTGCATTTGAACTTCAACACAACTATTTGAAAATTTTTCTAGAGGCATAAAGAATGATTATGAGAAATGTCCTAAATCATTCAAATTTTAGGACCATACGATTGATAAAAGTCGAATCTTGTTTGTTCGAAGTGCCTTCCCTTTAGAAGGCAAATGGTAAGGTATGTTTTTCTTTTAGAGATTGACCACTTCAACATCGATAGGCTTGTTTAGAAATTCATCTCTTGAAAACCTTACTTTCCATGCCACGAGAGCTAAGAGCCAACCATGCACTAAGTTTAATCTTATATCATATGTATTAAGACTATTCCATAGCTAGACTCATTAAATGCCTATTGGGATTTTAGTCTTTCCAAATCTAGAAAAAAAGAAGAAAGTGTAAAGAGTTTATATAAGATCAACTAATTTAGAGGATAATAAATGCTTCTACAAGATAAAAAGTCACCAACCAACTTGATCTTAAAGGTAAACTCAAAATCCCAATCCTGTCTAGGGAGTGACTCTATCTTTTCATAGCCTTTGCTAACCATTGCCATTATAAAGAGTAACCTCATTGGATGATCATATAAAGTTTGTATCACATAAGAGCGAAAGGACTTGAATCACAAGTCTCGATGGAATCAATACGTTTCAATTCCTACCCTTACAATGACCATAAAATAGCCATGGGACTCGAAATACTAGTTTGATAATATGTTCAGTAAATATATGAACTACAAGGTCATCTATAGATTTCAACTTCCCAAGATTTTAAGTGCTAGGGTACCCTTTGGTACCACATTGCAGTTAATACCAATGGATATCTACTTTCTTTGTTTTAATTCCAGAACCAACCTTGACATGAGCAGCCAAGAAATTGGTTAATCCTATATAACATTCACTGCACCTGATGAGGTATATTCATGCTTAGTGCATGAAATTTCAGTGCACTAAAAGTCCACATATACAATTGTTCTTTAGAATAAGGAACTACCAGAAGAAAGCTTCAAAGCTAATACCATTTCTCAGATGAACTGAACTATATATTTTCTTTTTTGGTACGTTGAAAAGCAATTCAAGAAATCAAGTTGAAACTAAGTACATTGCCGTTACATCTAAACATCATATAAGATCAGTAGGTCTAATTAAATTAACCAAGACCAAGGTAGCACCAAACCAAGAACGGGATGGTAATTAGAATACCTATGGCGCGGGACATCGCTAAGATGCCATCCACTCTCGCCGAGTCTTGGTATGTCACTCGGCCACCAGCAGCTGTGATCCTTTTAAGCTCGTCTGGTCTGTCGGGCTGCAACATAAATCAGATAAACCCATTTTAATAACCTAATCAAACTAAGGTTTAAAAGATAAAAAGAACACAAATAACGTAAATACTACCACCTGCGAACATGTCCTGTCTTCTTCAACATAATCGCATCAACTACTAGAGTTGCTTAAGTTACAGTAATGGAGTTTTAGCGATTTAACCTATATGAAACTGTTACTTTGAACGGTGACATAAGAAAGCTGTTCAAAGTAAATAAAGTTCCAGAGTCATTACAAGACAGAATCAGTTTGATGTGAAGACAAAGTTTTCATGCAAAAAGACACGAGTTTATCCGTAAAAGAACCAAGCCACGTGTCCCTCTTATCCAACACGTGGCTTATTGACATGGAAGCTTGACCGTCAAAAGCCCATTAGGTGTAAAAGACCCACCACCTGCCGGCGGTCACCGGTGAAAGTCAAGAGAAAAAAGAACCGACGTTGGAAACGAAAAACTAACCTTGTGATCAAAGCTTAGGGCAATGGGTCTACCGCGGCGGCAGAGGACAGCCCGTGAGTCACCGCAGTTGGCGACGATGATGTGCTCCGGGGTTAAAATGCAGAGAACGGCGGTGGAGCCCTCAAACGCCATCTCCATAGGGTGGCACCTACAACCGTTGCCCATGGCTCCACATGGGCACATGCTTAGGGCTACTTGGTCCACCCTATGGAAGATTCTCTTCAGGACCTGTGTCCACGTCAGCTTCCACTCCTCGCCGCCTAAACCAAGTCCTTGGACCCAACCCACGGGCTGCTGTCCGTTCTGGTCGCTTTCCCGACTCCTCTCCCTAACCGCGCTGTCCGCACGCGCAAGTTCTTCTCCTAGGACCACGTGCATCTTTTGTCTACACATCCTCGCCACCTGCACGAAAAGAGCTGCCTTTTTATTACCATATACGAAATGACGAAACTACCCATAGTGGCCGAAAGCTTACGTGAGACCCTCCATGTCCGTCGAACACACCGAACACGTGCACAGGTCGGCGAGCATTTATCTCCGGTTCGCAGAGATTGCCCAACGTGAGGATAGCATCCTCCATTTCACGTGACCTTCCGGCTATGGACATACTTCCGAAGACAGGCGCGATAACTGCTCGAGCTGGCATCGTTACTACCGAATGTTGTGGCGGCGGCGGTGGTGAAGGTGAAGGAGCAGGAATCTCCTCCCTGTTTTCATCACGGGAAGTTGAAACCCTTTTCGACGGTGAACTTCCGGACTCGTCTACACGAACCCGCTTCCCGCTACTGGAGGCCCCACAAGAACTGCCAGACCCCGTTGGTGTTACCTGAGTCTGACTTGTCTGTGGAGCCGAACCATTATTTGTGGTGTTGTTTCCCAATTGCCGTCTCATCATGATTCTTCTTTGACGACGCTCTCTGCATCTCTCCGCCGTATCTTCCTCGTCAACGAAGCGATTGTTCTGCATTCTGCGGTTGGTGTTAGCCATACCTGAACCGAGTAGTCAAGCTTCAAGTTCAAAAAAGTATTGGGTGATAGTGAAATGAGTGAGATAGAGATCGAGTCTAGAGAGTTATAGTATGTTGGTTTCTACTTCGGTTACTGAAACGCACAAGTGAACAAACGCAACGCGTTGTATTTTCTCTGTTAATGGTGTAACATTCGAGGGCAAAGCAAATACCACGCACTGCCCCTTCCTCTTCTTCCTCTCCTCTCGACACGTTTCTTCCCTTGCACAGCCACTCCTCCTTCTTCTTCTTCTTTCATCTTCATCTACTTGCCTTCTTTGCTCTATACACCGAGGTGGTCTTCTTCCAGTAAAGTATCTGCCAGATGGACTAATCAGAATATCCCACGTATGTTATCGGACTCAGCATGTCCCACAAGTGTAAGCGCCGTTTCGGAAAATCTTTTTACTC
Organism: Erythroxylum reticulatum; assembly: GCA_025504915.1. Taxonomy (NCBI): domain Eukaryota; kingdom Viridiplantae; phylum Streptophyta; class Magnoliopsida; order Malpighiales; family Erythroxylaceae; genus Erythroxylum; species Erythroxylum reticulatum. The sequence goes on along the minus strand of JANSVA010000007.1, from coordinate 32,594,469 downwards.
ACTGCCCGGAAATTACGAGGTTGGACTTCGCTGGCTATGGAACAGAACACAACCTGTACCGGGAGTCAGCGTTCGGTCGAGGGTAAATCGGAGACTAAATTAATTAGATATAAGGTTGTATATATGATTTAAGATCACAAGTAATGTACATAATAAGTAAAATGACCTATTTAGATTGATTATAAATTTTATTTTTTATTTATAATAATAACTTTAATCACTAGAAAACGATTATAAGAACTAAAAATTAAATAAATATATAAATTTTAGAATTGAAGACACATGTTAATGATTAAAAAAATCAAATTAGTCTAATCAATTTAACCCAAACATATTAAATTGATCAAAAAAATTTAATTCAATTTATTTTATTAATTCTCGTTATTATTAATCAATCAACCAATTTTATAAATTAATTAATTTTTATAAATTAGTATAAACTATTAATGTTTGTTAATTCAACTTTTTTATGGATAAAAGCATTTTCCTTTCCAATCTTATTTTAAAATTAAACATTGAATTTCTCATCTTACAGATTTAATTTTCAATCCAATTTTAAAAAAATTAATAATTATCACATTCTTATAATATTTGTTTTGAACTCGTTCATGTTAAATGTAATTAAATACGTGTTGTCACGTATCTAATAATCATTTATATAATAGTTTGTATTAAGGTGAATTAATTAAGATTATTATAATTTAATCTAAAAATTAGATGGAGATGGGGTTAATGCAAAAGTTAGTTTAAGATTTTTTGTAATTGAGTCAATTGGTGTTTGTGATGCTTCTTTTAGATAAGAATGATTGTGAATTGAAATGATTTCCTGTATAGGCATTATGCAGTCAGATATGCTTAGTGTGTGAATTTAAAGCATATGTGGATTTTCCTATTGTGTTGAATTAAATATGGACTCCTCCTCTGTAACTAATTTAAAAGAAGTACATACATATGTATAATACTTATTGGTTAAACAAAAGAAAAGGATAAGGGCATGAGGTATTTATGGAGAGTTATTTTATGATGAGATCTCACTCGAGCTTGTGTAAGGTCTAATTTTCTTTTTTGTATGGACTCGTAAATTTATTGCAAATTTAATAATTATCTAATACTAATTAAGCCATTTTTAAGGTGTTTTACTTACATTTGGTGAATCGATTTAATAAGATCGAGTTGGACGATTCAAATTAATTGCTCTCTTAAAATAATTTTTTATTTTGATCTCATATTTTAAAAATTTAAGATTGGAATAACTTTAAATGATATGAGACATATTTTCAACTAAACTTTCAATAGTTACTTATGGCAATCCTGCCTATGCTATAACTAAACCTTGAAGTTTGAATTTTTTTTAAAAAATGACATTTTTTACTATTTATTCGAGCCAAAGTTGTCCAATCCAAAATTTAATAATTACGTTCGAGATTTTTAATTTGATTAAAATATTTAAAATTGCACAATACAAGCATACTCTACAAAGCAGAGGAGTACAATCACAAGACTAAATAGTATAATTTTTTATTTGGATGGACTTTTGAGAAGAAAATAAGTACTTTTTTCTATCACGAATATTCTTTTAAGAAAAATAGGTATTTAATTGTAAAATAAAAAATACTTTTTTAATAAATATAACTTTTTTAACAGTCAAAAAATAACTTTTTAAGAAATTCAAATTTAAAACTTCAAAAATAGTATCTTTTTAGGTAAAATATAATTCTCACAAAATTCACAAAAACTCATATTCGAATTTATATAATATTATTTAACATTTTATTTATATTTTAATATTAATTTTTTATATTAATTTTACTTATGTTATAATCTATATAACAAATTTGATTAAATATATTTTTATTTATGTTTTATATATTTAAAATTATATAATAATTAATATATTAAATTTTACATATTATTTAATATACTTTAAATAATATTTATATACATAAATAATATTTATTACAAAATTAAAAAATTTTCTTAAAAAAGTTGACTTTATAAGGTAAAGCAAACATAGAGGCTTAAGTATACGCAGAGAAAATGAAAGAAAAGACAAAAGTAAATCCAAATCATCTGTTCATCTCTGTAAAGAACAGAACAGTTATGACGGTCTTTTGCCTACGTCTGGAAGTCTTAAACCAACCAGAGTCGATCTTTGAACAGATGGTTGTCATCTTTGACCCGTCAGGTTTCATTTTCCGAGAAAAACATGAATCCCGGTCGTCCACTCAGTGTCATTAAGATTCAGTCAGTCTCAACATTTGCTGCTACACTCAGCAGGAATTGGACTGGTTCGAGACATAAAGTGTTTCTTAAGTGGATGAACATACTCAACAAGTTCTTAAAACTGATTATTACCGATAATACGAAGATAGTTAAAACGAAACTCTGAGTTTGAGTAGACCTTGATTAATGTCAATAATGGGGATATCGATGGAGGCAATCAGCCCATGCTCCAAGCTTGGATTCTCCAACTATAGGTTTGAGACATTCCCAAACCAAACTACAGCATTTGGGGCCAGACCCCATTCCAAGTTGCCACACTTTGTCACCTTTCCTCACTCTTTCTTTAGCTTCCAAGTAAGCTAACTCGTACCACAGTGAAGATGATGATTGGTTTCCAAACCTATGCAACGTCATTAACGCACCTTCAACTTCTGTATCTTCAAGCTTTAACCCTTTTGCTATCTCTCTGATCACTCCTTTCCCTGAAGTTGGCAAGCAGAAGTGTTGCACCACCTTCTTGAAATCAGGCACGTAAGCACTCTTACCAGGTTTCTCTGGGAACCTGTGTTGGAGTAATGAAATGCAGTGCAAGAGTTTTTCGAGAGGTGGCAAGATTTGGGAACCTAGGATTGTTATGTTGGATTTTAACGTTTGTCCAACAACTTGGAGGAGATTCTTTGTTAGTGTGACTCCTAGTTTTCCATTGGAGTCCTCTTCACGAAATGCAGAGAGATAAGCATCGTCTTGGAAAGCTCTCTGCGTTCTGACACTGCAAACAAGTTTGTATTTTGACGAGTTCTTAGCTTCTTTTCTGTTAGTGAGCAGGATCGCTGCACTACCCATCCTGAAGAGGCAGTTGATGAGTAACTTGGCTCTCTCCTGACCGGAATACCAACCATTCGACAAGATCTCAGTGCTTACAATAAGAGCAGAAGAGTTCTTGTGAATCTTCAGAAGACTGTGAGCCATGTCAATGGCAATACAACTTGCACTGCATCCCATACCAGAAAGATTGTAACTTTTGATGTCTTCTCTCATTGCGAATTTATTAATGACAATGGACGACAGTGAAGGTGATGGACAAAACCCACTGCAGTTTACGATAAGTATATCAATATCTAGTGGGCAGACTTTGGTTTTTGAGAGAAGGTCCTCTATGACAGGGAACAAGACCATCTCGACTTCATTAATGGAGTCGCGATGGTGTGTTTTCGGCGGAATATATTGCAGGCAAGGAGGCAGATACGTCTCCTGACTTTGTCCAGAGGACATGAGTATTTTAGCCATGAAAGCTATGCTCTCACTATCAAAAGACTCAAATGTAGATACATGCTCCAGGAATGTCGAGAAAGGGACCCTGCAAAATCCTGGAGGTTTGAAGCATGAGAAGTCTACAAGGTAGGTTGGAGATGGCTTGAAAAGGTAAGGTCTAATGATCAAACGGTAAACAACATAAAGGAACATGAAATTTGAAAGAAGCTTCAAGCTTTCGGGGCTGAAGATTGCAGAGATTGGAGAGGACAGCCTCAGGAGTCCCATGAATGTTGAGTGCAAAACCTGAGAGAGCAAGCTGGAGGGAGGAGACATTGCCGATTTATGAAGGAGGAGAGAAATGAAGTGTGGCTTTATGGACACGGTTGCAGCTGTTTTAATGGGAGTTAGCAAGCTTCTAAGAGTCAAAAGGCCTGCATTGGAGTTCAGAATACAGAGTCAAAAACACTGTAATCTCATAAATTGAGTTGGTTGGAGATGATAAAACGTTGTCAGGAGTCATACCAAGAGTCAGGTTAGGGATAGCAAAGCCCCGTACCCTGCCAAGATAGCTTTTCTTTGTTTTCCAAAGCTTTTTTTTTTCCTTTCCATGGCCATCACTTGTTTTTTTTAAGAAAATAACATATATATTAATTAGAAAAAAGGAGGGATCATACAGAAACTATGTACAAAGTAAAACAATAGCTATATACGGCTGTCAAAACAGAACAAAGAAGCCACAGGCGGCTCTCGAAATATAAGAAAATAAGCCACAGGCGGCTCACACAACAAAACAAAAATCACAGTCGGCGCTCAATACAAACAAATCAACTAAGTAGAGAGTCTCCAGATAGGCCGCTGAAGAATAGGAATGTGAAGGCGAGTCTCAAGGTTGAGAAGCCGTGAACGGATAAGCTCAGTGATGTCCTCAATAATGTAGTGGGTGGATCGGTGTCGCCTACTGAAGATGCGGTTATTCCTCTCATACCAAAGAAAATAGATCGTGGCTGAGAGGACTAACCGTGAAAGGAGATGTCGATAATCCTTGCGCCGGCGGAGATGAGTGCAAGCCCACCGAAGAAGGGGAACCTAAGAGTTCGAAGGCCAAGCAGTGTAGGTCTTCGTCGAGAGGGAACCCTAGACCACGGCAGAGAAACGACACTAGAAGAAAAGATAATCATGTGTCTCTGTAGAAGCACCGCAAAGCACACAAGTCGAAGAAGTCAAGACGCCAAAAAATTGGAGCCAGTCTATAGTCTAAAGTCGCTCCTGTGATGCCAACCAGAGGATGAAGGAGTGTCGTGGAATGTACCCTGGGAACCACAATAAGTGGTGGATCGGGTCTACGGGACGTCGGGATCTGAGAAGGTCCCAGGCAGCGTCAATAGAGAACACTTCTGATGAGTGACCTCTCCAAACCCAACTATCGGATTGAAGTTGCGGTCGAAAGCCAACTGAGTCCCAAATCTGCTGTAGCTCATGACTCCCCACTCCCCAGCAGGAATGATCTCCGAAACCCGAGCATCCCAGGAGAGCCCAGTAGAAGATAGATCACAGAAGGAGAATCGGTCATATAAGGGGCCCTGATCTGGTAGTCAGTAGTCCTACCAAAGGGAAGCATCTCTCCCATCACCAATACAAGCTACAATGAGGCCTCGGCACCACTCTTGGCTCAACAGAATCTTCTGCCAAACCCAATAAGAGCTCGACGGGATCCGAATATGCCAAAAAGATCTACCTCGTAGCAACATTGCATGTACCCACATAGTCCAAGTAGAAGATCGGTCTGTAAATAGTCGTCACACATACTTAAGCATGACCACCCTATTCCAATCCCTGATCCTCTTAACTCCAAGTCCACCCTCCTGTCTCGGAAAACAGACTGACTCTCAGGCCACTTTAGCCCCAGTGTGGGACAATGAAGTATCCCTCCAGAGAAATGCTGACAGAATACTCTCAATGCTGGCGAGTAATGCTAGCAAGCATTAGGAACATACCAGACCAGTAGACTTGTATAGAGAAGAGTACAGATCTAATAAGCTGCAACCAATCCGAGTAAGTAAGAGAGGCTGAAGTCCACAGTCGAATCCGGAAGAGTATCCGCTCCACCAAAGGAAGACAATCTGCATGCCGCAACCGTGTAGTGATAAGCAGGACACCCAAGTAACTGATCGGGAGGGAACCAATATGAATCCCGAGGACACTCTGTAAAGAGGAAACCTCCACCTTGGGGATCCCTAGAAAAAAGACCCGGCTCTTATCCGAGTTCATGGCTAACCCAAAAACTCGCTCAAAAACTATCAAAGCCTGGCGGATGATCTCAAGAGAATCTGAATCTGCACGACTGAAAATCATCAAATCATCCGCAAAACAAAGATGGGTGAGAGAAAGCTTCCGACACCTCCAATGATAGCCATAGCCCGGAGATGCTGTCACCTCATGCAGTATCCCATCTAGGCCCTCCATCTCCAGTACAAACAAATAGGGAGAGAGAGGGTCCCCTTGTCGCACCCCCCGTGTGGTGGTAAAATAACCATGAAGTGAGCCGTTAAGGGCTACCGAGAAATGTGCAGAGCGGAGGCATACCTCAATCCATCTGATCATGCTATCAGGAACTCCGATGGTTCTCAAACCCAGTAAAATGAACTCCCAGCTAACTGTATCAAAAGCTTACGAATATCAACATTGATAGCACACCGTGGTGGTGAACGATGGAGGTGATAATCATGCATCAACTCCTGGGTAAGAAAAATCGTATTTGCAATCTGCCTCCCAGGAACAAAAGCCATCTGAGCTCTCCCAATCATCTCTGGTAAAACAACTTTAAACCGATTTGCAATGACCTTTGAGATACACTTGTAAAGGACATTGCAGCAAGAGATTGGCCTAAAGTCGCTTAAAGTCTGCAGACTCTCCACCTTGGGAACCAAGGTAATCCTAGTAGAATTCACCCAGCGAGGCAACGCCGAGGTAGAGAAGAAATATCGCACCGTAGCTCTGAAATCGGCTCCGATAATATCCCAACATCTCTGAAATAAGAAAGAGGTATAACCGTCAGGTCCGGGAGCCTTATCATCTGGAATAGAGAATAAGGCATGACGGATCTCCTCATTCGAAACTGGATCCACCAAAGACTGAACCGTATCCTTTGGTATACGTCAAGTGAAAAAACGAGCAGCATCAGCTGAAGGAGGCGAGGGGGGGAGCGGAGGATACCCTGAAAATAATCCACCGCCATCTGTCCCAGAGCCCCCTGATCAGTAATAAAAGTGTCAGTCCCATCAAGCAACCCATGTACCCGACCTCTGACCTGTCGATGGATCAAGGATCTGTGAAAAAAACTAGTGTGGTCCCCCAAAGCAAGCCACTGAATCCTAGATTGATGTCGATAAAATGACTCCTCATCCTGTAGCAGTCGGTAGTACTGTCTAGCAAGGTCACGCTCTGCCATACCAAGATCGAGCGAGTGTGGGAAAGCATCAAGAGCGGCCTGAGTGGAGGCCCATTGGGTCCGTGCCTCCCGGACTCTGCTAGAAATATGACTGTAATCCCAGAAGTGTAAGGACTTCAGCTCATGCTTAAGCAAACGCAACCGGTGAGTCAAGCAAAACATCAGGACCCCTCGTACTGGTGTAGCCCAAACCCTTCTAACAAGTTCTAAAAAGTAGGAATTATTAGCCCAACATTTCAGAAACTTGAAAGGAGTAGGAGGCCGAGGTCGCGTGGAACCAAAATGAACAACCAAAGAGC
>JANSVA010000007.1:32562964-32587145 GCA_025504915.1 Erythroxylum reticulatum | reverse complement strand
TACCAAAACTCCAATCTAACCGTCGGAGAATAGAATCCGATCCCTCCCGACCATTATGCCAAGTATAACGCAGACCCCAGTTAAGACTCTTTGTAAGAATTTTAGAGTTCAAATCACTCAAAAAAAGAGAAGAGAGGAAAAAAAATTTAGCTGATGATTCTCTAGCTCTCTTGGGCATACTCTTTGGTCAGATTAATTACGAATGTCTCGGTTTCGCGCGACAATATGGAAGTTGGACTGAGGATCTTGGGGCTGATAAAAATCTGATGCTAAACAGGGTCAGTGATCAATTAGCAATTAATCAATTAATATGTGACGACTCCTTATATGCAAAAGTATACAAACTACATGAGAACATGAGAGATTTTGGAGTTCCAGATTTATCTCCTCTAGAGTTCTTGGAGTGGGATCTTAAAGACTTAGGATTAATCCAACAAAAGCTGAAATACTTAATATATATCCCAAAAAAAAAACAAAGCAAGTTTAATGAAAAATTTCCTTTTCGATTTCTTATTAATGTTCAAGTTCACCAACTTAGCATTAATTTCTTGGTAGGAAATTTTATTTTACAAGAAAAATTGTGAATCTACGGTATATTTTAAAAAAATTGTAAATAGTTTAACAATTTTTAATTATAAAAATTTTGAACTATTTAGTTCGGTTTATTTTAACAACTCTTATTGTTAAAAATAGATCAATTTTTTAATTATTCAATCAAATTTTATTAATTAATAATTTTTAAATAAATAAATTTTATTTAACAATATCTTTTTAATTAAATTTTAAAATTTTCAACAAATAAGAACAATATCTTTTAATCATATTTTAAATTATTTTATTATATTTTATCTTTAATTAGTTTTATAATAATTTAATACCAGTTAAATTTTTTAAATCTTAACTCTCCTATCTTACCAATTTAAATTTTGTCCGGTTTTTAAAATATTGATATGAACTCCGCATATTATACTGAGTTGACATTTTCACTCAAGTTGGATTTTGTAATATTAGAAACCAATAAATATAATTTAAGTTGATAAGATGATCGACCTAAGCTTAGTTTTTAAAAAAATTTCAATTGCAAGCTCAGGAACTCCAACCCTAATTCAACTTGAAATTAAAAAATGTTTGAAAACCTCAAAAAGTTGGAAACTTAATGGAATTTGAATCTGATCACCAACACCTTAAGTCCCTGTTTGGTTGGACTTATATCAGTAGAGCTTTTTTCTGTAGATCTTTTTTTAAAAGAACTTTTCTAAGAAACCAGTTGACTGCTTGACTGTCATTTAAAAAATGTCTTTTTAAAAAGAGTTTCACATAGTTAACTGTTTGGCAACATAAAAATAAAAAGCACTTTTAATTTTAACTGTATTTCATTTTGTAATAAAAATTATTTATGTATATAAATAAGATTTAAAGTATATTAAACAATATGTAAAGTACAATATATTAATTATTATATAATTTTAAATTATATAAAACATGAATACGTTAAACATATCTAAATATTTAAAACAATATATTAATTATTTATGCATATAAAGACTATTTAAAGTATATTAAACAATATGCAAAGTACAATATATTAATTATTATATAATTTGTGGGTATTGTGAGAATTATTTTTAATATAAAGACAAAATGGACTAAAAAATAGACTCATTAATTGATTTGAAAAATCTACTCAAAAAAGCTATTTAAGAAGCTTTTTTTAAAAGCTATTTGAGAAGCTTTTTTTAAAAGCTCAAAATTTGAGCTTATTAAAAAATTATATTTTGACTACCAAAAAAGTCATATTTATTAAAGAAGTGATTTTTTATTTTATAACTAAACATTCATTTTTCTTTAAAAAAAATTTGTAGTAAATAAAAGTACTTATTAATCTCTTAAAAGTCTATCCAAACAGGCACTTAATCGAACTTGAAAATGAGGATATGGCCGACGTGAAGCTTATTGAAAGGAATTTGGGCTTATACCAATGCAGTTAATATGAATTTGGACCAAACCCATGATTCTTGGCAAGGGCAAATGGAGCCCAAAACGACTTGGTACTGGCTGCATTGAAATGAGCTTGTAACGGGATCTATAAGGTATTTTTACACTAATCTGGCCTTCATGTACGGTGGGCAAGCCAAGTTCTTCCCATAATATTCGACCCTAATATAAAAATTTGGAAATGATTAATTTTTTGTTCTATTCAATTTCCGCCTTTATTTAATTTAATAATTTTTTGCTATTAAAAAATTATTAATTTATTAATTAATCAGTTAATTTGTATAAATAAAAAATTGACTAATTTTTATTTAATAATCTTATTTTTCAATTAAACTTTAATTTTATCCAATCGTTAATTAATTTTTATAGTATTCTAATATTGATTAAATCTTTTAAATTTTAAATTTTATTAAATTTAATACACTTATTTTAATAACAATTGAGCAAAACAATNNNNTATAATTAAGTGTAGTTTTCATTTTATAGACTTCAAACATGAGCTATTAAGAGTAAAGAAAACTATTGGAAGAGATGTGGTATCACTTAAAATTTTTAGTTCAGTTCTATTTATTTTAACAATTCTTGTCGTTAAAAACTAATAAGTTTATTAATTAAACAATAAATTTTTGTAAATTAATAAATTTTTATAAATTTTTATAAATTTATTAATTTGTATTTAAAAATCTTTTTTAATTATAGTTATTTTTAGCAAGTTTTATAACGGTTTAAATTTTAAATATCTTATCTTATCAGTTTAACTCTATAATTCGTTTTAAAAATATTAAAAATACTTTAATTTGACAACTAATTAATGCCTAACTTGTTATGGTAATTTTATGAATAATTATAACATATTTACCAAATTAACTCTCGATTTGGTTTTTAAAATATTGAAAAATACTTTAATTTGATCACAAGAAATCACTAATTAACGCCTAATTTTAATTTTCTAAATAATTATAATATATCTACCTACCATTATTATTTTTCTTTTTTTGTTGTCCAGAGGTGTCTTAGGAGGGTCCCAACTATGAGAAGATACCTTTAAGTCATCCACACCCAAACTAATCCCCGCTTGAGCCAGGTAGGTCCTTTGCAGGAGGCAAAACTTTGACCTCAAGTTTTAAACGACTGTATACATAAGGAGCGTTTGAACCTACGATCTCATTTAAGTCAGAAGAACCCCTTGTTAACTCATTTGCGTAATAGGATTACCGTTATTATTTTTTCTAACTAACATAATAATTAAAAGAATAAAACTTTATGGTTCTTGACTCTTGCATGATGAGCGGACAGATGCTGAGAGTAGACAATCCACCGCAGCCCGTGAATGAGTGACGGTGACATGAAACCAACACGAACCATAACAAAGAAATTAAAATAGCATCAAAACAAAACTTGCAATCAAAACCACACTCATGATTATGGACATCGAATCCATTTCACACTTCTTCCTTGGCCTGCTCTATTAGAATCTTTCCTCACTTTATCGTTTCTTCCCTTGTCCTTTTATACTTGTTCTTCACTTCAATCTCATTGTGTGTACACGTACAAATAGGAGTGGTCCAAATTGATTGCCTTCAAAGGATAGATTGGATTTAAGCTATAAGTTCTAATGTACTACAGAAAGCAGCTTTCTTTCTTGGCGCAGAAAGCAATAGAAAAAGATCAAACGTTGCTAAAAGCAGTACGCAGGACATAGCCATTGTTGTCATGGCCAAGCTTTTCCATTGCCTTATGTACGTTGTGACGTTGCTTCATCTTTGGAAGCTTGCCATTTCGCAATCGGAGAAAACAACTACGCCGCCGTTGCCACTCTTACCACTACCGTCGTTTTCCCAGTTGAAATGGCAACAAAGAGAAGTGATCATGTTCCTTCACTTCGGAGTCAACACGTTCACTGACTCGGAGTGGGGCACAGGCGAAGAGAACCCCGCCATATTCAACCCCGTCGGTCTCAACGCCAACCAGTGGGTCAATACGGCGGCGGAGGCTGGAATATCCCTCGTGATACTCACAGCGAAACACCACGATGGTTTCTGCCTGTGGCCTTCCAGGTACACCGAGCATTCAGTGGTGAACAGTCCATGGAAGAGCGGCCATGGAGACGTTGTTCAAGAACTTGTATCGGCGGCAAGCAAACAAGGTGGGATCGACGTTGGATTGTATCTGTCTCCATGGGATCGACATGATAAAAGATACGGAAAAAACTTGGAGTATAACGAGTACTACTTGGCTCAATTGCAAGAGTTACTAAGAAAGTAAGTAAATGACTTGTTACTGAATAAAGATCCAATCTTTTGGTCTTATTTTACTGAACATTTTCATGGAAGTGACGGAGATTGATTGATTCTAACATGGGTTAGATTTGTTTATGGTGTATGTTATAGTTATGGGAGCGATGTTAGAGAGATATGGTTTGACGGAGCTAAAGGATCTAATGCTCCAAACATGTCATATTACTTCTGGGATTGGTTTGCAATGGTGAAGGAGTTGCAGAGGTCGATCAATATATTTTCCGACGCCGGACCTGACGTCCGATGGGTAGGAAATGAAAAGGGGTTCGCCGGAAGTACCTGTTGGTCCACCATTAACAGTACTGCACTTTCTATAGGAAATGGAAGTATTGTGGAGTAAGTAACCTGCCAACCTAAGCCAAATCCAAGTAGGTTTGTCTTCTTCTTATCCAATAACATATTGGGTAGATTGTGAGGTGAATTAATTGGTCAGATCTCCTGTTTAATTTTATAATATTTTATTGTGTTTCGTGAATTTCAATTATTTATTTACGTAGGTCTTGTAGGTCTTGTATGAGTCTCGCATAAATAAACGGGATTCTGCATAAATGAATGGAAAAATTTGTAGAACAGAATAAGACACCATAAAATTAGACAGAGGAGCCTGTCCGAATTACTTTAGGTTTCCTTGTTCCATCTTTCAATTTTTGCTTAAGCAACTTAATTTGCAAAAGAGTAATTGTCTTAGCACTTAATTCAGAGCGACGTCGTGTAGTGTCATATACTCATATATTGAAAATGACATCATTTTAGAATCTGCAGAAGGAAGGAGAGCGTATGACGTATACGAGTTATCATAAGAGATATGTTACTGTCACTTTAAGATTGTTCTTGTTCCAACCACCTTTAACTTTGATGCTTATTTCTCACATGGACGACATCAATGGCTGCCTTTTAATGTGTAATGTAACACTTGAACTACCTAGCTAAATTTCCATAATTTCAACTCTAATGCAGTTATCTTAACACTGGTGATCCAAAAGGGACTGATTGGCTACCAGCAGAATGCGATGTTTCTATCAGGACAGGATGGTTTTGGCATAAATCGGAGTCTCCAAAAAAGCTGAGCGAATTGTTAGAGATTTACTACAATTCTGTGGGAAGAAACTGTCTGCTCCTACTCAACGTGCCTCCTAACTCAACAGGCCTCATATCTGACACCGATGTTCAGAGATTGAAAGAGTTTAGGGTCGCCATTGACACCATCTTTTCAAGGAACTTGGCACAGGAATGCTCGGTGAAATCCAGTAGCCAAAGAGGAGGCAAAGACGGACCATTTGGACCTGAAAACGTGTTAGACGGTGACCATTTATGGACATATTGGACCCCAAGTGATGATAATCATGAGCACCACCACAAGGGTACTGCGAACTGGATTGAAGTTTCATGCTATGGTAGCTCAAAGTTCAACGTTGTCAGGATTCAGGAAGCCATTGGCTTAGGACAGAGAATCCAACTGCATGAGGTTTACGTGGATGGTATTAAGGTTGCTAATGGAACTACTGTCGGATACAAGAGACTGCATAGGCTCGACAACGTTGTGGACAATGCTAAGAATGTCAAGCTTAAGATTTTGAAGTCGAAAGGATTGCCATTGATCTCTTCTCTTGGTCTCCATTATGACCCTTATTGGCATCCGATTAATGCTGAAAAAAAATAGAACTCCTTCAGGTTTTTTCTCAGTTTAATTTGGATTTATGGCCATAGCCAGCCACCCTTGGAAAGGTTGATTCTGTACTCTATATTGAAGTTGGTAAAGGCATAATAAAGTCAAATATCATTATCCAAATCTTAATTGAACTCCCTTTTTTTAATTTTAGTTTGTTAATTTTAATTAATTTAGATTAATTTTTTTGCTATTTCCAATTAAAAATTGTAGTTTTATTTACAAACTAAACCGATTCGGTCGATTTAATAGTAAAAATTTTGAATGGATTGTTAGCGAATGTATAAAACCAATCAAGTTAGCCTAACACAACAGTTTAAGCTATTATGGTGAAACAGTCACTTAATATAAGTATCAGAGCCTTTGTAACTAAGTGATTATGAGTTTAAATCCTACCACTTACCTATTATTCAGTACAAGATAAAATGAGCTTGTATAAGTTTCAAGCCTAAACGGCTTTCACTTGAAGAGGTGTGTTAGTAAATATATAAAATCAATTAAGTTGGCCTCACACAATAGCTTAAGTTATTGTGGTCAAACAGTCACTTAATACAGATAACTTTTTCGTGCAATTTTTAACTTTTCGGTTTGATTTAGTTTAATAATTTTTTGTTATAAAATGATTATTTTATTAATTAAATAACTAATTTTCATGAATTAATCATTTTTATACATTAAAATAAATAAATTAATTTTCATTTAAAATTCTTCTTTTTAATTAATCTTTAAAATTTTCGATATTAAGGAAAGTCTTTTTTAATCAATTTTTAAATTCTTTAATCGATTTTATAGTAGTTTAAGACCAGATCTTTTAAACTTTAAAACTCTTGTCTTACTGTTTTAACTTCAGATCTTATTTTTAAAACTTTGATAATTATATAATTTCGTTCATAATTTTAGAAGTTAGTTTCAATTAAAAAATATGGGTCGTTTAGTTCCATTTCTATTTTTTTGTTGCAATTTTCAGTTTCTGTTTTCAATTTTTGTTTCTGTTTTTCTTTAAAATAAAAACAAAAACATGTTTGGTTGTTAATATTAATGTAGTTGTATTTTATCACTAATGATAATTATATTTTAGATAAAACTAAAAGATATATTACTTTTAATTAAATAAATTTATTTAATCTCTTATATAATATTTATTAACAAATTATTAATAAATATAATGTTATTTTAATAAAATAAAATTTTAAATTTTAAATTTTTATTTATAAATTCATATTTATTTGAAATATATTTTAATTATTAAATCAAATTTTGTTTGAATATTTATATATTTTAAATTTAATTATATATAATTTAATTATAAAAATTAAATAAAATTAAATTATTCACAATTTTATTTGTAATGAATTTAAATTTATTAAATATATAAATATAATGTTACGTTAAATTATTTATAATTTTTAATAAAAATAAATATTTAAATAATAGTAAATCAGATAATGAAAAAAATGAAAACAAGAAACAAAAACTACTTTTTATGGTTTTCATAATTTTTGAAAACAGGAAGAAACCAAAATAAAAAACAGAAACTAAAAATTCAAACAAACAAGATTTTTTACTGAATTTGAAAACAAAAACAGAAAACTAAAAATAAAAATGAAAACAAACACCCCCTAAAGTTTGTACTGAATCAATGATATATATATGAATGAACTTCATGTATTCTAATTCTAGCTTATGCCATAAGATTAAATTTCCATAATCTCGTATGATCCTCGACATAACACATGATGATTAGAATAAGATAGTGATAAGACTCTCTTCCTCTTTTTCGAAATGCCCAAGAATGAACAAGATCTTTTGTGCCCATAACTTTATGTCAATTTTGTTTCAAACGATTCCATCCATATAAATATGTGAGACTCAAAAAAATGTGTGGATAAGATTGTCTGGAATAGGATTGACATAGGATTATAGGCATAGAAGATTTGATCTCAATCTCTAGATATATATAATTAATTAAGTTTGGAGATTGTATAAGGATTGTGATGATCATAATCTTCCTAATTTAATCTTATATTTATGTTTTTCTTTTCTTTCCATGTGCTTGTCACGTGCCCTTAAATTGTAATTTAATCCAAACATGTATCAAGAATACCTTATAGATTATGTAATTATGTTACATTTAGGTTTATATAAAAGAAGATGCTATAATTATTCTAAAATAAGCTATAAAGGATAATTAGATTTAGTGTCTGTTTAGTTAAGCTTTTGAAGGGTGAATAAGTACTTTTTTCTACCGTAAAAGCTTTTTTTTAAAATGAGTACTTGGCTGTAAAATGAAAAATCACTTTTTTAATATATATAAAATTTTTGGCAACTAAAATATAACTTTTTAATAAGCGCAAATTTAAAGCTTATAAAAAAGTACTTTTTCAAGTAGAATATTCAAATCAATTAATTGACCTATTTTTTAGTATATTTTGCCCTTATATTTTATGCATAATTTTCACAATATCTATAAACTTATCTTCACGTTTATTTTGAGATTTATATAATATTATTTAACCTTTTATATATTTTAATATTTATTTTTTATATTAGTTTTACTTATTTATATTTTATATAAAAGATTTAATTAGATATATTTTTACTTATGTTTCATATAGTTTAAACTTATATAATAATTAATATATTGTGCTTTGCATATTGTTTAATATACTTTAAATACTATTTCTATGCATAAATAATTTTTATTACAAAATAAAATATAGTTAAAATTAATAAAAGTGTTTTTTATTTTTATGTTGCCAAACAGTCTATTGTATGAAACTCTTTCAAAAAATATGTTTTTTAATTAACAGTCAAACAATCAACTGATTTCTTAAAAAAGGTCTACTGATAAAAGCTCCACTAATATAAGTTCATCCAAATATGTAATTATTAAAATTCATGCCAATTTAGAGAATTATCTGTATTATTTGGATGCAAAAAATTGAAAGAAGGGGTGTAAACCAGTATTAATACACATTAATCATTAGTAATATTAGGTTTTTGATTTTGATTATATGGTTTATTAGCATTGAGGTGTTTGTTTTTAAGAATATATTTAGACATAAATCAAAATTTTAATTCACTTCTCAAAGTTTTACAAATAAAATTAAAATAAGACCTTATTATTATTATTATTTTAAATTATTTTTCCCTATTTAAAATGTAATATATATTAATAACATTAAAGTGTAAAATGCTAAAACTAGTCCACCATATCTTCCACGACAATCGAAACATGCATGAAATCAAATAGGAGGCTCCAACCCACATGCATGGAGTTCTATATAATTAAAAAATGTACCAAATCAAAGATATACTAAAACTTCTTATAATAAAGGGTGGCATCGCCTATCCCAAATGCCCTTACACTCTGGCTCCACAGAATAGTAAGGGGATAAATTACGGTTTAATCTCATTTAATTTCTCAAAAAGGCGACCCAACATTCGATGCGCACAAAGAGCTATTACATTGGATGAACTTCTATATTATCATTACCAAGACTCGAGCCTGAGACCTTGTACCTATTTTTTTTTGATAATCAGTTAAGCTACCCATGTGGGTAAGAAATTAAAACTTCTTATGTTTTGTGTAGCACAACCAATAACAGCTCTTTCGTAGTCAATTCAGTTATTTCCTAGGATATTTAATGTGTAGCACGATCAAGAAATTAAAACTTCTGGTATTAAAGGGTGGAATTGCCCACCCAGGCGCTCTCATACTCCGACTTAACAGAATAGTAAGGGAGTAAATAACAGTTTAATCTCACTTGACTTCTCAAAAAGGCGACCTAGCACTCGGTGCGCACAAGAAGTTATTACATTGGATGAACTCCTACATTATCATTACCGACACTTGAACTTAAGATCTTGTACCTAATTTCCTTTCTGATAATCAATTAAGCTACCCGTGTGGGTAAGAAATTAAAACTTCTTATGTTATGTGTAGCACAACTAAGAACAACTCCTAGTATTTCTATCATTTTCTTTTAAATCTTGTATATACATTTATGTAAATTCGGAATAATTCGGGCATTTAAGTGTCAAATAAGCCAGACAAAAAGGTGGCGTTCAATGACGAAATCTATCATGAATGGATCTATTCATGAGATATAATTTCAGCTCAAATTTTAAATTTTTTTAATATTTTATTTTCAATATCAAACTTGATCTATCATAAAATTTTTAATTTAAATCTAATCCATAAGCTTATAATTTTAAGCTTTTTAATGATTAAATAAAATATAAACAGCTTATTGAATCATTTATGAAAGTAAAAATAAATATTTAAAATTATTTAATGATAAAAAGACAGTATCTTAAGAAGTGGCAATTAAGTGTAGAGAAATGATTAAAAAAAACCTAAGCTGTTTGATCATTCCAATCATAAAAATTTTGAATTGTTTAATATTTTAGTTAGATTTTTAATTTTAGGGTTCAATCTATTTTAATAACTATTATTACTAAAAATTAATTTATTTATTAATTAATCGGTCAATTTTATTAATTAATAAATTCTTATAGAATAAATAAATAAATAAATAAATTTTTATTTAACAATCTTCTTTTTCAATTAAATTTTAAATTATTCGATGAGTAAGGAAATCTTTTTCAGCCATCTTTCAAATTCTTTAATTTTATGACAGTCTAATACCGATTGAATCTGTCAAACCTTTTATTTTATTAATTTAAGTTCCGATGTTGTTTTTAAAATATTGGTGTAAAGTAAACTCTAAAAAAACTAAAAAGAACCTTTTAAACATTTTATTTTATGGATTTAACTTCATCTCTTAAATAAATTTTATTTTTTAAATTTAATAACTTTTAAATTTAAACTTAGTTCAATTCATAATTTAATATTTAAAATAGTAATTACATAGAATATAAATAATTTATTGAGTCGTTTATTAAAATAAAAAAGTATAATTATTTTAAAATTAAAATATAATCACTTAATATAATTTTAATAATCGTAATTTGTAAAAAATAAATATTATACAAAATTTAATTATATTAAAATAAAATTGTAAATTAAAGTAATTATAAATTTTGGATTAAGATAAAGTTTTTTAAATTTTAATATAATCTAAATTCGGTCCTTAAATATTTTGGGCTTAACTTTTAAACTCAATCTCAATACTAATTCTTATGACTAAAACTCATTAATTTTTTAGATTAACCCATCCTATCAAATGGGCTGGATCAATGTATTAAGGGCCCAATCATGAACATCGTCCAAATGGATATTAGGCCTTAAGTAATGTTAATACCGTAATTCCATAGAAAGCATAGATATCATAGAAACATGGATGATAATAACCTAAATTTAGGTGTTTTCAGCTCCGGCTCAAATCGATCGAAGGTCTAATTCTTAGAACTCGATCTTAAGCAGATTTAAGTTTAAGTAGTCGAGCCTCAGATTTAAATAAAAAAAGACGTTATTTTATACTTTTAATTTTATATGATGACTATTGCACTTGGAATACCCTTACATGGCTCGAGTCGGAGGACTCGGAACCAATTTGATATCGAACTAGTCCATTGTCATTCTTATCCGAGAAAAAGCCCTCTAGAAAGGGTCTAACTATCCATATATTCTTCCTTCAAATTGGTGCAGAAAAATGGATCATTGAATCTCCAATACATAGTATTGTACCCAATTCATATCATCTTTAAACTTAATCTCACCATTTAACGCAATTAAGATCCAAGCAATTTGCTTTCTTACAATCTCAGCTGAACCTGTTACTGAGAATTCATGAACAGTCCCGTCAACTTCAATCAAGCTGCATCCTGCAACTTCCTTCCTTATCTCTTTCTCCTTCATAAGAGCTCGCACTCTCTTCACATCCTCAAACCTACCTGCTTTTGCATATATATCACACAAGTTCACATAGAAAGCATGGTTTAATGGCTCCAGATCAATCAAGCATTTTGCAGCTCTCTCCCCTAACTTCACATCACCATGGATTTGACACCCTCCAAGCAATGCTCCCCAAACAAACACATCAGGCTTCAATGGCATTCCTCTAACAAGCTTCTCAGCTTCCTGTAAAAGCCCTGCTCTGCTAAGTATATCTACCATGCAAGCGTAATGATGCAGCTGTGGTTCAATCAAGTAAACTTTGGTCATCAGCTCAAAACATTGACGACCTCTCTCTACTGATCCTGAATGAGCACAAGCTGATAGTAACCCAACAAATGTGATGTGGTTAGGCTTCACACCTTCTGCTTCCATCTTCTCAAAAGCTTCAAATGCTTTTTTACAATGGCCGTGCAGGGCTAAAACTGATATCATGGCGGTCCATGCCAAAGTGTCCTTCTCAGGCATTTCCTCGAACACGTCGAGAGCTTGTCGTAGATACCCACATTTACCATACATGTCCACCAACGCTGTTCCGATCACCATATCACACTCAATGCCAGTTCTAGTCAAGAAACTATGAACCCACTTCCCCTGATCAAAGGCACCAACATGAGCACACGCTGAAAGTACAGTAGCAATTGTGATCTTATCTGGTTTCACCATGTTGTTATCATCTTCACTCAAACACAGCATTTCACGGAAAAGATCAAACGCGTCTTTTGTCCGGGAACCATGTACGAATCCCGTTATGATTGAGTTCCACGAAATAACATTCTTGTTCTTCATCGATCGAAACAACCTCAGTGCTTCATCAAGATTTCCCCCTTTCAAGTACCCAGTAATCATCGAGTTCCACGAAACAACATCTCTGTCACACATTTCATCAAACAGGTTCCTTGCACTATCCACGCATCCACATGTCGAATAAAAACTTGTCAGCGAGTTTTGTACAAAAATGTCGCCAGAATGCCCTGATTTGATTCCTAGACCATGAAAACACCGACCCGAGCCTACATCGAACCGCCTAGTGCATTCCTTTACAAGAAAGGGAATCGTCAGGCAATCAGGAGCGATGCCATTAGAACGCATTTGCTTGAATAATTTCAAAGCAGGCCAACAAAGGGTATCGCAATCTCTCTCGAGCTTGGTGGAGTAGGCTCTTATCATTATGTTGTAAATTCCAAGGTCTGGGCTTTGTATTCGCTGAAAGACACTAATGGCGTAGCTGAGAAAGCGTGGAATTGAAATGGCGCTGAAGTACAGAAGACGAGAAATCAAGAATTCGTGGTCTCTTTTGGCCAATTTAGGTGATGCTATGATCTGTGCATGGATTTGTTTAAGCTCTGTGGTATTCTTACATGTCTCAATCAATCGAGCGATTGCGTTCCTGAAAGCGAACCTTTGGGTTTCGCTTTCCAACATAATGTTGGTATAGGTCTGAGTTCAACTTAGGGAAAGGAAAGTGAAGCACAGATTGGAAATGCAACTAAATTTGTCACTCAAATTCATAAATGATGATCTTTCATAAACGAAAATTACAGTTGACACAGAAAACAAAAGAGAAGTATTGAGATTTGAGAATTTCAGTTGAAAAGAATTCAAAAGCACGAAGCTTTGATAAAACTTCAGAACCAGACTCAGTTTCAAGTACAAAGATTGAGTTTTGTTTTGGCTGCTAAAGGAAAAAGCCTTCAAGTCCTCGTCCTGACATGGTTTCCCTGTAAATAGAAAGAGCCTCTTCCATGACTTCAGCTTGAGCAAGCAATTGGCTTCTCTTCTTTCCAGATGGATGGGTAGAAAGGTAATCTCTCAGGGTAGAATCACCAGTGAGCTTTCCCAGTTTCTCATATACTTTAGGCGCGATTCGAGGATCGTATCCGGCTGAAGCTATCAATAACAGTCCAATGTAATCTGCTTCTATCTCCATCCTGAAACAAATATCGCAGGAATAAGGCAAAGCTCTTGCATACAGCATTCACCATCCATGATTCTGCTTAATAGCTCATATACGTATTTAGTTTAGAACATAACATAAAGCAAGCATGTATCAACTTCGTCACGATAACAATAATGCAGAAAAAAATGATTCAGTATGCATTCAGGAAACTTGCCAGCAGGACTATAATAACCGTGGTATATGTTTCTGCTTTCGGATAAGTTTGTAACGGAACTATCCCGACAAAGTTATCCCGATTTTCATTCAGAATGGCAATGTTGATGCAAGATTTGATGCATGTTTTGCTGGGATTTGATGAGTTAGATATGCAAGAAATAATTATCAAAAGTTACAGCAAGCAAAGTCAACCATCCCAACAAGATGAACTTCAAGATGAATCAACATTTACCTCATAAGCTAGACTAACACAATCATTTTCAAAGATCTACAAGGACATTGTTATTATGAGATCTCATGAACTACTAATTCGATAGCACCCAAGCACTACACTACATTTCATTATCCAGAAATCACATATTGGACTGTACCCTTTTTCTATTCTCTTCCTTTCATAAGCCCCGACTAAAATGCAAGTGTTCACTCCCCTTTTTACCATAGTGACATCTTAGAAGATGACGAGACAAACAGAAGCTTAGATAATTCTCATATTCGTGAGCTAGCAGGCCTGCAAGATTAAACCACCAATATTAACCTGATCAACTAAATACATAAATCCGAAGAATCGATGTGTTAACAATGGTAAATAGCCCTCCAAAATGGTTTTATCAAATCAAAACTTATTTGATGTCGTAGCAATAAAACTTATAAACTACTTCAGGAGACTGCAACTCAACACCTTATCAGCCTATGTTCTATTCACAAACACATAAAAACTCCAATTCTATCTGAAGCAGAACATAGCTAATAATTGTTAAACATATTATGATTTGATGAATGTAAGAAGCACAAGTGTCATAAAGTAATTTAGACTTGAGGGCTTGCTTAGTTCTACATGAACTATGCATCTACTTCATATTAAAATCCAACATATATATGATAAGTAAATTGACATAATAACTAAATATCAATGCAATAATCACAGCCGAAAGAACCTACTTTCGGGAGAAAGGAAGCCTCAACAGGAGCGCAGACATCGTATTGACAAGATCAGGCATAATGAACTGATAAAGGATAAGTTGCAAAATAGCAAACCATAGATTCTTTGTTATCCCTTCTGCTGAATGTCGAGCTACTGCATGGCCAACCTAAATGTAAACGTAGAGTGCACGAATAACTTCTCAAATGCAAAATTTAAGGATTAGCAACACTATCAAACAGGAGCAGAAACACAAACTATACTTCAAGCACCAAAACATGTCTATACCTCATGACCAATAATAGTTGCTATCTCTGCATCACTTCTAAAATGCTCCAACAACCCAGTAAATACAACAATTTTCCCACCAGGCAAACAAAAAGCATTCACAACAGGCTCATCAACAACCAAAACCTCCCACTTTAACCCGTCTAAATGCGAGGTCTCCGCCCTTGATCCTTTCTCTTGTCCCTTCTTCCTAGTCTGTTGAACCCACTTATCATCAAGAACTTCATCGTCTTTGTGCCAATTTGTTTCACCTTTCACTTCACCTTCACTCAATGCCTTCAAAGTTTGGTGAGTAGCATCATGATATGCCCTATCACTCTCCGAAGACGCATACCCCATATCGCTCCACACTTGCTCGTTCTTTAAACCTCTCTGCAAAGCCTCTATGATATCTTTTGCAATCAAACGAACTCTAATACTTTCTGGGTGTATTGCAGGCAATATTTTACCCTTAAACCCCTGCTTCATTTGCTGAAATTGATTCTCCCCAATCTTTCTTTCCAAGGATTTCGACAAGAGAACAAAATGTGTTCGCTTAGTATAAGGTACAGTCTCCAAGTTCCCATAATACACAGTAATAAAAGCGCCAGAACCCACTAACACGACGATCAAAACAACTCGTGGATTCTGAAACCACCTTGTAGGGCCTCTAGGCCTAAAGTGATGAACTTGGTATCGATCAACATAGTAAAATCTCTTGGCACCAACACCAACAAAGAGATTGTAATGAACCTTGCTTGCTCCCATTCCAAAACCTAAACCGAATCTTTGAGAAAGACAAGAGTTTGAAAGCAACTTAGCTGGATTGGAGGAAGAAAAAGAAGACCCATTTTGGTAGATTCTTGAAGAAGTTGAATCTTTGACTGCATTAGCTCTGGGTATAATCTTGGAAGAATAGCTTCGAAACGCATCAAGAACGAGTCTTGCTCTTCTGCAGCATCCCATGATCAAAAATTGTATCTTGTCACAGAGTATAGAGAACTACACAGTAAAATTACAGAGATTGAAGCTCCATACGAGTTTGATGTGCCAATAAGAACGGAAAAAGAAGAGTCACATGTTTAATTGAACAAGTGAGGTTGGAGAAAACGAAACCGTAGATGTGTCTGGAACGGTAACTGGTGTTCTTACAACTTCTCAGCGGTGCTGACTATTTTTTAGTGGGCATTTGACACGTGGCACTTTACCTACGATTGGGTATTGCTTAATTATATATAATTTATCTAACAAAAAATCTGTAACCAATAAAACTTGCTTAAATACCTTTGATCAACGAAAGAATGAATACATAAATTCTCTCTATGGTTATATATATATATATGTATATCAAAATGTTACATTTCCAACAAAAAATGAACTCTAGAATGGGGGTGCCTGTAAAATTCCCCAAAAAATGTCATAACCTATGTGCTAAACATTGGGAACAAGATTGACTCGATACAATGGTGTTATAATCCTCTCGAGCCACGCCGGCAAGGCAGTGTTATGCATTTTTCTTCCTTCTACCATGATAACGAAGTTGTGATCTTTCACCATTTCTTCCCATTGCTTCGACCTCTACCACCACCGAACCTATCATTCCTTCGGTTGGAGAATCTGCCACCTCTACCACCGCGGCTACCTCTGCCACCAGAGAACCTGAACCCGCTACCACCGCCATTCCAATCATTAAAGCCACCCTGACCACCACCGCCATTCCAATCATTAAAGCCACCCTGACCACCATTACCAAACCTTCCCCTAGATTGGTCTCTCTGTCGTAATGGAGGCAATGTTTTTAAAACCTCTAAGCTTACGTTAGCTGCATTTTCTTGACCTGAATAATAGGTATAAACAGAGCTTCATTATAAATATGAAGTCTATCAGACAACTCTGAGCAACATATACATGAACTGAATGTTTGGAAGAATGAAATAACTATTAAAGGAACTTTAATTAAATAAGTACTGTGTATAGAAGCCAACTTAGGGTTGAGAAAAGCTCAGGAAGCAAAACGTTACCAATTAGAAAGGCATCCAAATCTTCTCTCTCCACATCAAAAACTGCGCCCTTTCCATCAGCTGTAATGGTCAATCCCTTTATCGACTCAACCTTATTCTCAGGCAAGAAGCTCCTCAGAACATTAAAAACAAATCTGAAAGAAACCCAGAACAGAAAATGTATTGGACAAAAGATTCAGTTAACTCAGAAAAACAAATATAAGATTCTCCTATATCTTAGTAGTCCAGTACTTATCCAGAACCAAAATCTGCAAACTGATCTTTTTTTAAATTGGCCAAGCTTAACAGCAACCCTCTCTAAGAACATATTAGGACCATCATCTCAAAGATGAATCTAATCAACTGTACCAAGAACCATAATTTCTATGTTATAAGCTCAAGGACCTTATTTTCTACGTCCCTTACTTAAGGGACTACTTTCTATTCCCATATTCAGCAGCGTTTGCATATTTAGAATCATAATTGGTAAAATGTGAAAGTTTGAAAACCACCAAAAAAAGGAACTCACGAAGGTGCAAAGATGGGTCTTCCAGATTCAAAAAGCAATGTAACATGGTTCTCCATGGATGTAAGAAGGGACCTGCTCTTTATCTCAGTATAACCCTGCATTGATAACCCAAAAATATCTCCAGTCCAGGTTAAGATACTAAAGCATAATAACTGGATGGAAGAAACCGAAAAAGAACTTACAGAAGCCTTGGCGAGTGCTTTTGCAAGTAGATCGACAGGTGATAATCCAGAGGTATTTAACAGATCCTCTGCAGCAGATTTGAATGCTGGAATCACACTGCAATGTTTGTACCATACGATTACTTTTATAAACAAACGAAGGGCAGTTCAAATGTATGGTGGAACAAAAAATAGCAAGTATACCTGTCTGCCACTTGAGTTATTGACTCAGCCGCTTCTGTGCCAACAGCTTTCGCTATGTCAACAGGCTGAGGTGCACTTACATGCTCAAATTTCACACCAGATTCCCGCTCTATCTTAGATACATTGGACCTTCTGGGATCATAGAGCATAACCGCAACCCCAGTATTGCCTGAGGACGATAATGCATGTTAGTATTTTCTCGAATAAATACGTTCAAGAGAAATATAATGCAGCAATTCTTGGTTACCTGCTCTTCCTGTGCGTCCAGATCGATGTATATAAGCTTCTACATCACGTGGAGGTTCACACTAAAAATTGGTATGATGTTGGTACATTGGAAGAGAACAAAACAGAGCAGGTTACTAAATGCAGTATGCAGGCATTCACCTGAATTATTAGTTGAACATCATTGATATCCAATCCACGTGCAGCTACATTAGTCGCTACCAATGTCATGAACTTGCCAGACCTGAACCCAGAAAGGGTAACCTGCAGTAATCACATCTGTCATCAGTACGGAAATTAAAAGAAATGAACAAATGTATTTGATAAGTTTAAATTTCAAATGAAGTCCCACCAGCAACTTAATAAAGCATAAATGAAACTTTTCGCTAGATACATCATTTCAATAAAGGCATGCTTGTCCTAGCAGGCATCAAACTTATATAGTCATCATCAACATAGACAGGGGTCGATGATATTGCCAGGGAATCCACTTCCTGGGCTACCACATGATGGATAACAAGCAGCTGTAACACACCAGAATTGTGTTGCTACATTTACTTGCAGAAGAATATTCAAACAATACAATTGCATCACTACAAGAACAATTTACCTCACGTTGAGACTGTTGAATGTCCCCGTGTAAGGCTCGTGCTCCAGGCAGCAACCCAGCAAGCTCATTTGCAGATTCCTTTTTCTCAGTGAAAACAATTGTCCGGCCTCCACTGAAAAAGAAAAACAAGTATAAGAGGAAAAGGATGAAAAGAAGCTTTACAAGAAAAAATGATTTAAATGTTACAAATGGAAGAGTTACAGAAACCAACCTGCTATAACAACGGATTATATCCGGAATAACCTGAGGTATTGCCGAAGTCAGACAAGGCAGCACAATATGCCTGACATTCGTACTAGCCTTCACTTTCTCATTACCAACAAGATCTATAGTTTTCTTAGATGGCTTTAGAAACCTAGAAGCAATCTGGTAATTCAAAGAAAGATATAGTACAGAGGAATAATCAGTAAAATGCAAAAGAGACATCAAGCGAACTTGATTCTGAAAAAAACAGCATCATGGTTAAGAGACAAACATGTTTCACCCAGTCTGGCAAGGTAGCACTGAAGAGAAGTGTCTGAACTTTGCTTACATCTTCTACTTTTCCTTCAAAACACAATAACATAGACCAACCCGCTAAACAGACCACACAATCCAACAACGCAAAAACAGAACTTATGTAGTGCATGTCATGTAACGAAACAGTAATATGTTCAGTGAAACACCTAAATTTTAGTAAGCACCACGTACAAAAATGACAAACAATAATTAATCCAGGCGCACCATTTACAAACACCAGGATAACACCCCTCCCTGCACTCCAAATTTAAGAACTTATATCTAACTTTCTGACAAATACTTTAGTCATTCTCAAACATAAGCTTAGTACCTTCAACATTTTATTTTGTACTTCATAGCCAGTTTACAAAACAAATTACTAATTCACACTATACAGATTAATCAGGGAAAGATGATTGCAACTTCAGAACAAAGAATTTCTCAAAAAAAACTTCAGAACAAAGAATTTCAAAGAAACAGAATCAGGCCTCAAATGCATAATAGTAAGTTTTACATAGTGGATCACCAATCACTCTCACAGCTACATACCTAGAATGAATTCAACATCTTCGACAAAACCCATCCTCAGCATTTCATCAGCTTCATCAAGGACACGAAACTTCAGCACACTGAAGTCAATGTTGCCTCTTTCAATATGATCCTAAACAAAGGATCCATCTAAGTCAATATATGACAACTAAACACATGTATCGGAGAACTTCCACACCGTTATCAAATTCTAGAAACAAATCTTGAAGATAATCACAACAAATGGGCACCTTAATGCGACCAGGAGTTCCAACAACTATATCCACACCTCTCCTCAAATTATACTCCTGTGTATTATAGGAGGCTCCTCCATATAAACAGAGAGATGTCAAGCCCATCACTCCACCATAAAGTTTGAAATCATCAAAAACCTACAAACACAACAAATAACAACATCAAAAGTTATGCAAACTCCATATAATAGCTAAGAACATTAAACTCGCTCATAACATACCTGAATAGCCAATTCTCTGGTGGGCAAAAGCACCAAAACACTCGGAGGCCTGCCATGGCTCGTCTTTCTCGATGCTTTTGCAGGACCGTTTGTTAAAGACTCCAAAATAGGCAACACAAAGGCCAGTGTTTTACCCTGCAAAATTAACCCAACCAAGATCCTCACAAATCACATCTTCAACCTACAAATAATAGCTAATAAAAATAAAATTTACCTGACCAGTCCGTGCCCGTCCAACTAAATCTGAACCGTCGAGAATGTCGTCAAAAGTCCCGGCTTGAATCGGGAACAGGTTCTCGATCCCCTTGGACTTCAGCTTCTCTCTCAACGGTTCCGATATCCGAAACCTAGTTACAGCATTTGGATCCTCGCCCTTGGCCTCCTCCTCTACGCCGTCGTTTTCCTTTTTCGCTTTCTTACTCTTCTTTGATCTCTCAACACTTACCTGAGGCTCAACCAGCTCCGAGCTGCTCTCGCTCCCCTCTTCTTCTTCTCCACCTCGGGGCCCGATTTCCACAACTTTGCGCTTCTTCTTCTTGTCTCGCTTCTTCTCCTCCATGAATTCATCTTCTTCCATCAGTTTCTTCTTCTTCTTAGTAGTCGTCGGGGTCTTGATCGACGAATCAGTTTCTGCGGTTTCAAGATCGACCCTTTTCTTCATCTTCTTCTCCTTAAGTTCTGAATTGTTGGCGAAAACTAACGAAGGGATAGGCCTGGGGGGTTCTCTCCTGTTAGTTGCTAAAGCAGGAGAGAAAGAGGAAGAAATCGAATCAGGGTTTGTGATTTCGGGGTTTAGCGTTTGACGCATCTTTAGCCGTTGGATTACTTAAACCCTTCGTAATTTCGGTTTTCCCCGTTGGATTAGACATTTAGTATTGTGTTCAAATGAATGCGCCGTCGTTTCCGTACTATAGTACCGTACTCCCGTGGAATTTAATTTTAAACAAAATTTAATTACATTTAATAAATATGTTTAAATTATTTAAATATTCAATTTTTTATTAAATATCCAAAAAAATTTAATTCCAAATAAAATTATGTTTTAATACATAATTACTATCATATTTGAGTTAAATAGAAAAATAAATATTCCACCCGGTCTTAGGTATATACTCCTTTTGTAAATATTACACTGTCGCATTTACATGTGAGCCTACCGAAAATAGTCTCTTTATTATATAAGAGTAAGATTGTATATTATTAGACCTCTTCAGACTTTGCTTTGCTGCTAAATTTCGAATTAAGTATGATGATAACGATAACGACCACATCAGAAAATATTAATAAACATAATAATTTGAGTTAAATTATTTGGTTTTTTTGTTAAATATCAAAATAAAAATACCAAAAAGAGTTTTGACACTTTTTCACTGGATTACAGTAAGAAGAGACTGGTAAGAACACTCAGAATGACATACCCAAACCACTCTGAGACTCGTCCGGGATGAGCAGAAGAGGCCCTGTCACATAGGTTGAAGCCATACCAAATATTTCCAGGAATGTAAGTATTGAAATTGAACTTGACAGTCCCTGAGTAATAGCCTTTGATCTTAACACTCTCCGGCTTCCATCCATCTGTTCCTGTTCTGTAGAAATAGACATAACAGATCTGATATGCACAAGGTCCATTTATCTCAAATGTATCAGAAGAACACCGTTCGAATGCTCCCGTGGATGGATCATCAATCCTCGGCGCATATATCTGAAACATTAGTTACCACATCAAAAGAAGAACGCAGCCAGACAAGCTCTGCTTACTGTCACGAAACTTCACTAAATCCTTTGGTTAATGTATTGACAGTAGGGATCACATTTGACCTCGGTCCAGCTTCGGATCGCCTCAAAGTCAACAGGTCAGACTCGGATCGGACATTGGTTTTTTTTTTCCAAAAATTTGAGCCGTAAATTTTGGATTCACAAAGTTAAGTTAGGATTCAAATTGTCCGAGCTTAGTTGAGTTCAGGCTCAAGCTCAGCTACTCCAGGCCAGATTCAAATCCGAAACAGAAACTATCAAGCTAAACTTAAACTTGAGCGGGCCCGAATTGAGCCCAACCTATTTTCGTCTCTAATCAAACCAGTTCAAAGCTTCAATCTAAGTTGTAATTTTAAATTTTGGTTGAGACACATTAGTTTGTTATTATAATTAAAAGTTATATTTTATTAACGAAAAATATTATTAATTATAATTACTAATTTAATTTAATTTAATTTATATATTGATGTATTAAATTTTTATATTAATTTATATATTTATGTGTTAAAGACTTCATTTTCCACGACCAAATAGAACAGAGCGCATCAGATATTATATGTGGAACTCGTCAGGAACAAGTTACGATCATCGTTTTAGACTTTTAGCTTCTAATTATTCCAACCAGAAAATCCCTAGCACCAAACATACGTTAACATTTAACCTATGAACGCAGTTACACGAAATCAAGAATCAGTAACGAAATCAGTGAAGAAGAGAAGGAAAATACCTGATTGCCATAAGCATCTCCGAAAGAAAGGCTGATCTGATCCCGAGTGTATTTGGTGGAGGAACAGCTCGTCGTTATAAGCACCGTATACGAACAGCTCCCGACTTTCTATTCAGAAAAACAATACAAAAAAAATCATATACCTTCACACAGATCCCAAGCAAACGAAATTGAAAGGTACGTACCTCTATTAAGCTGAGATTGAAGGAGTCGTGAGCTTCAGACTGGACGGTCATGGATTCAGCTGCTCCCGAGAAGGGGAAAAGCGAAAAGGTGAAGCAAAGTACAACGTAGGAAAGGTGTTTGATCATTTTTCTCCGAAATCAACAACAACAAGAAACCTGCGAATTCGGTATTTACGTTATTTGGTTGGAGAAGGTGTGGATTTAATAATGTGTGTGCGGACAAAAACTCTACTTAATGGCTTGTCGTTTTAATGGAGTAGTGTCCAGAAAGTCTCAGGAGGATAATACCTATATATATATATATATATTATTAACAGGTTCAGTACAACATTACTGGTACATTTCAACGTGACCAATTCTGGACCGTACACGCTACCATTTTAAGGCTTATTCGTTATAGATAATTCAGAATAGTAATGGACCGAGGTGGGCTCGATCGAACCTAGGCAATTGTGCCCAATTAGGTTTAAGTGACAGAAGCTTAACTTGGATTGGCCCGTTCTGAAGTTTTTTTATTTTTTTTGTTATAGAGGAAAAACAAACACGAAGAATCTAACTAAATAACGACTCGGTGGTACTCCGTGTCAATCCAGTTTCGGTACAGAAAATTCATAGTGAGTATCAGAGGGTCCCAAAGAATGTGAGTGTCTGGACTTACCATCCCTGCAAGATAGGTCAGGCGATCCGCGCATTGGTTCCTTTTACGGTGCACATGCGTGATTCGCATCTCCCAATTCAGTAAGAGAAGACCTCGGGTACCTGTCAATAAAAAGTGGGGAACATTAATATCATTATTGGGAGATGAAAGAATATTAATAACTTCCAAAGAGTCAACTTCTAAGATAGCACAGCGATAATCGAGGAACCATGTTACTGTGAGACTCGAATGGACGCTCCAGAATTCGGCTATAACAGGCGAGCCGCTGCTAATATGTTGAAAAAATCCTCCATACCATTGTCCGTGACAGTCTCGAATAAGGTCTCCAGCGGAAACGAGGCTATTCTCAATTGTAAAGGCTCCGTTCGTATTGACACCACTGTCCGTGACAATCTCGAATAAGGCCTCTAGCGAAAGTGAGGCTATTCTTAATTGCAAAGGCTCCGTCTGTATTAATTTTTAAAATTAATCTCTTGAGTTTAGATTTAAGTACTTTGAATGAGTCA
>JANSVA010000007.1:32483519-32498279 GCA_025504915.1 Erythroxylum reticulatum | reverse complement strand
TTTTCTTTTATCATCTTTCGGATATTAATATAAGGAACATTACGACAAATAGTACACATACCTTTATCGTCGAAACAAAATCTTGATAAAATCAGTATAGCTCCATCGTATACTTTCATCGAGTCATGCAAGGCATAAATGCTCAATTCTGTAGTTCTTCACCCCTAACAAGTGAAAAAGACATACCTGAAATCATCAACTCTCAACTGCGGAGATTGAATATCTCATGGTTTGCATACTCGTTACAGTAGCTAAAATTATCTCGTTCAGTCAACATTTGAACATCCATGCTTCATCAAGTGCGTAAAAAGAGCATACAATACCAAAAAGTTACCGATGTTCCTTCTTCAAAGGTACAACCATGGTTCATGACGTTTACTTTAGTTGCAGAATGAACTATACAAAAGGAGTTGATGTGAAGGGGGTTAAACTGGTGGCAACTCCGAACTGCTTATTTTGGGTAAACAGTTCATGTGAAGTTTGAAGAGCACAACTCTATTTCGCAAGCAGGAATGATTGCCTCTTGCCTCTTAATGATCATTAGACTTTAATACTTCAGCCATCCTGAGTTCCGATCAGCTAAATCACAAGAAACTTGTTCCGTGAGAAAGGTCGTTCAAATTTGATAAAATTTGTGCCCGGGTTGTTGAAATTTGTTGAGCAATTTCAAGCTGTTCTTCCAATGGGAGCATCTCATAGCTGTAAAATACAGGCATACACATCAGATCAGCAAAGATAATGTCTTCTTCTAAAAGGATCAAATGGAATTCATGCTACACATTCTCGAAGACAAACCCAAGTATATATTGGGAAGAGGGCAACAAAAAAATTGTAATTGATAACCAAATGGAATTTAGCATGGCTTACCAGCACCGTGATGACATATAGGTAAACAAAAAAGTTGAATTTAATTGACCCTTTCTCACATGACCTTGATGATCAATCCGAGAGATTGTACAAGAAGCCAATGCAGCCATAACTCATGGAAAGAAGACTTACTGGGAAAGTAGTTCACAATCAACTATGGTTTCAGGGCCAGGTCGATGGGCCTTTCCACAAGCGCGAAACTGCCGAAATGATCTTGGGTTTAAGCCAGCTACATGAGGAACAGCATCAACAAGTTTCTTTTGTAGTGCTTGCAATCTACGGAATGTAAGCTCATCGAGAGGTGCAATACAGCCAATGCTACCATCAAGGGTACAAAATAGTAAAGCAAACCGATTGGTCTTATCAGAACCTGGAGCAGCACCACCGCGGTCAGAAGTAGGAAGCATTTGCAGCCGCATAAACTTGGTCACATGGGCACCAACATGAAATTCAGCCCTTGAAAGCAGCTTTTGTCCTTTCCAACTCTCAGACATCTTTGGGGCATAATAGAATATCTGCTTTGACATTTACAAACTATTTAGCAATGAGCAGAACCAACTTGTTGAATTGAAAAAAAAAAAAACCACCCAATTCAAGGGTTGAATATTGTTCCAACTCAAATTTCCTTTTCATGGATTCAACTATAAGTGTT
The DNA here is from genome assembly GCA_025504915.1 of Erythroxylum reticulatum. Taxonomy (NCBI): domain Eukaryota; kingdom Viridiplantae; phylum Streptophyta; class Magnoliopsida; order Malpighiales; family Erythroxylaceae; genus Erythroxylum; species Erythroxylum reticulatum. The sequence continues at coordinate 32,496,760 of JANSVA010000007.1, read as the reverse complement.
GGCCACTAAATGGCACTTTGTCAAGTTATAGATATGCTAACCTGTATGTTCTTCTGTTCGTCAGAAACTACAAGGCTCAGTGTGCTTCCGTCAATCAAAAACTCAGTTGCAAAACAATCAAGAGAGCTAAAATCCTTGGCTAATAAGCTAAGCTGAGCTCCCTGCTCCTTCCAACTGAGAAAATATATGCTTTTGTGAATGTCACCCAACAGGATAAAATTCTTGACCTGCAATGACAAATCAAAAGAGCAAGAAAATCAGAACATGAATGCACCAGAAAAACGTTATTACCAATTTAGCATCCATCGTTGTCCTTGATAAAGATTTCCACTAGTTTGGCACTGCAGATTTAATTGATAACAGTAACCCATAGACATGAACTCCAGATGTTTCTGTTTCAAATTTTAGAACCGCATCTTTTAACCTCATTCTCAGTTCCGTTTCTCCCTTCCCCTACTCTTGAGAAAAGCCAATATAAGCATCCATGATAAGTTTAGTGCAGCAATCAAAATCAGAGGACATGAGAGGAAGGCTGACATAAATCATATTTCCAGGATCTACAAAATTCTAGAGGTAATTTCCAGAGTATTTTGATTTCTTGGGCATACTTACAATATTCAAGCTCACAACATATAATGGTGGAGCATCAAAAAAGGCAACACCATTCAATTCTGTACCAGTCCATTTATGTAGAATAATTTTAGGACCAGAAGCTATCAACAGATGACCTTGTAGTGCAGCCAATGCAGATATAGCACCCTTTAGTTCTTTCGAATATACTTCTGAAACCTGAAGGAAATTGAAATCAATATATTCAAGTGTGGTAGTATCAAGATTTGGAGGGAAGAATGAAAGCAAATGCTAATTTGTGATACCAAAGGGTAAAAGAAAAAAGAGGGATATAAAGGATGAACTAGCTCACACCAGATTCTGAGAACTGTCTGAACTTTTTGCAAAAGAAAAGAGAAGAACACGTCCTCTTGCTGCAACATCCTCCCCTTGCACATAAGCAGTCCCAATTGCCATGAGTGTCTCATTCTCCTTTGTAGTTGTATTCTGCAAAAGGGTACTACACAAGTTAAAGCACACATTTATGTCACATTTCTCTCCTCTTTCCTTTCCTCCCTAAAGACCCTAGCCTTCATATGTTTTGGGCCTGTCACTGGTAACTTTTTTATTGGTGATAAGACCCTGTCTTTCCTTTTAATAGTTTTGTTTTTCATTCAATAAGATTTACATTCTTTCAAGGATCAGCAACTCTTATGCTTTTAGCCTTTTGTTTTCTAATTTTCTTATGTTGGTGTCATAATCTCTCTAGATGAGAATTTTAATATCTTGTATTAAGAGGGCATATCATTTTACTTGAAAATTTGTTAGGAGTTAGTGCAACAAACTAGTAGAATTTCTCCAGGTACTATAACATAGATATTTGCTTTCATAATACCAAGAGCTGGAATCTGAGTGAACACCAACAATTAGTTAGACACAGGAAAAATCTGGATGTATATTAAGTTTGATAAGTTGCATATCTAATGTAGACGACCAAATTTTACATGAACTCATATTGTTACCAAAACAGATGCAATACTTCAGGCACTAATGGAAAGTTATAAAAAATGACCAAATTCCCTCTCCATCAAACAGTGTTTATGCTGGAATTCTCCGGTTTCTTCCTTTTTCCTCACACGTCTACAGAACAGAAGCTATATGTCTGTTATAACATGAGGAGAGAAGCAAATAAACAATGATATGCAGATGGGACAGATATGACTGTCTCCTTAAACACTAAACATTCTCAAGGAAAATCATAAGGACCAGAGCCAATATACTACCACCAAGTACTTACACCATTCACTCGCACAAACTTTTGATAAAAGAATTAATAAAAAAGCATACTTACAAAGAGTGTAACCATTCTCACTGTTAGGGCATTTTCAGAACTTTGCATTGGGATTGTAGCCTTAGTTTGCCAAGGACCACCAGATTTTTCAGGCTCCAAGATCCGCACCTCAAACTCTTCAACACAGTAAGTTTGGTGCATCTCATCAGAACTTAGATTAGGATTCTCCATCTGATGGCCAACTTCTTGATCAACCAATGATGACAAGACTTGATTCAATGGTTTGTAAACCTAAAGAAGATGTTTAAAAGGGACCTCATGAATAAAACATATAGTTAGTAAAATATTCACATGATACTAGGTACATACAGCTAAGATCATCAAGAAGTATATGGTGATGAAATTTTTCTACTTTTGATGTAAGAACAAATTTATCAAAACATTGCACTAATAGAATAGTCGGAGTTACTTGAAAGATACCTAATACCCAAACTAGTTAACCATTATGCTATCCAAATTAAACTTTGACTAACTCTATGACAAGAGCATTACGCACCCGCCACTGGAATTCATCAATACTAACAAGTTGATAGTCCATCAGTTGAAAAATCATCTCCCCTAAGGGCATACAAAGTATAATAAATGTGGCAGTTCATAAGTTGCACACTTAGATTATATTTGCAAAGAACAGACCAAAACAAAAAAGCTTGTACTTGCAAAGAATATCAAAAGGTAAATGCACAACTAATGCAAAGGAGACTCACAGGAACAGAGACAATAAGTGGATATAGGTTTCTCTCTGCAAAATATGTCACTTGATGTGGAGTTCCTTTCAGTGGAATCTAACAAATGTAGGAGTTATTGTGAGCACATTGATGAATGTCACCTGTATACAACATTGACAAATGAATACTGATGAAAAAGAAAGGAGAAAGCACCTTCTGAACTGGCCAATAGTTATCGTAGCTTGACACTGTTGGCAGTTGACAAATCTTCAAATTTCCCTGTAAGGTTGTTAGTTGATGATAAGCTGTAATGACGAAGCACATAATTAAATGTAAAAGATCAGGCAGAAAAGATGCATAAGAACCTGTGAGGTAACACAGATAAGCCCATGATTACAATTCACATTGTGAAGAACAGTGAACGCAACAATAGATCCATCACATAGCTGCTCAAAACAGGAAAATAGAATTTCACAAGATGAGACTTTAACTCGTTAAAAAGAAAAGGAATTCTGTAACCATATCTGCACTTGCTTATGCAATAAATCAATGGATATAGAAATAAAAAAGAAGTTTCTAGCAAAAGGCAAAACTTTTGACCTGTGGATGAACTCTTATTCGCTCCCTAAACACCATAAACCAAGCCGGTCTTAACCCAGAAAGGAAAAACCCTTGATAACCACTGATATTCTTGAAAATGGTAATCCTTTGGCTTGTGGATTCACTTGAGAATTCTTCTCTTATGTAATTATCCAAGGGAACTCGGACAAATCGCAAATTCCTAAGCCTTGAAGCACTAATGCTGCTTATTCCAATAGAATTCGATCCAGAACCAACATCACCTACTTTAGATGTATCTGTACTTTCAAACAAGTAAGCATGGTAACAAAGGATTGTCCCATCAGTTAGAATTCCAAAAAGAAAAGGGCGACTATGATGTCCGGACCATCTCTGCATAGCCAATTCAACAACCTTCAGATTTTGAAGACAATCTTTCCTACCAAGGCCAGCCACTTCTTCAGAACTTTTGTTCAACACCTTCTGAGAATCACTGGGTGATTCCTGTAGGAAGGTATCAAATAGATGGCTCTTTCCAGAGATAAATTTATCCGCAAAGAAAACAGAACTGAAATTGGGCACGTCAAAAATTTCAAGGGCACCACTTTCATAACAAACAACACAATATATATCACCCTGTTCATGCTGTCCACCATCAGCACCATCAATGGTCTCACTGACGCCTGTGGAAAGCCAAGCATCTGTACTTGTCTTTCGAAGCCATGGTTCTGGTCCTTTATCATGATACAGTGTACAAGCAGACACCAATTTCTTTGAGCTTTCAAAGGCAGATGGAGTGTTTATAGAAACAGTACAAGTTGAAGGATCTGGTATTCATCATGAAAGATGTTAGAAGTTAAAAATCTTAGATGAGAAGAAAGAGCAAAAAGAAAACAAGATTTAACACAAACATATAGAACCATAATCAATTGGCGACATGTGCACAGAGCAAAAATGAGAGCTACTCGATGAGCACAATGACACAAGCAACAGTAGAAAGTCACAATCAACTAAGCTCTTGGAATCTTCAGTGCTACAGATTCATGGCAAGTAGCTCTTTCTTATCAACATATAGGCGGCAATAGAAATAATATGTAGGTTATTAAGTTTATGGCACCACATTATCTCTCCAAAGTTATTATGGGACCACATTATCTCTCCAAAGTTAACTTACAATCTAAGAGAAGAGGGTCAGAATGCAAGATTACACACATAAAAAATGATCAATGCAAACACATACCTCCAATCAGAAGACGAACACTTCCATCTGTCATTTTCACTAATACATATGGATCAGCAATAGAAACAGCCATCACTTTCACACTCTCAGGTCCAGGACCAGATCCAGAGTTAGTAACTCCAAAGTTTAAATCTTGAGTCATAAAAGAACCGTCAAGAATTCGAGCACCATGTTCAAAAACTTGAACCACTCGACGCCTGAAGAACAAGAAAATGATGCAAGTAGAAAACATGAAAAATATATTTCAAATCAATGAGAGTGAAGGAAAAGTCCAATAATTTTATAGTAAAAGATAATCAACAGTTTAAGAACACTGACAATAAGTCCTACCACAGCAGTAGAAGGGTTCAAAATGAGATGAAGAGAAACAACATCTGATGGGGAAGGGAGTAAACAGAAACAATGTAGATAAACTTGGTAGCTAAGATGAGACTGTTGTTTAACCTTCCAAACAAGTTCCCAGCAGCAATTGTTCTTCCTTGTACGAAATAGTCCACACTTTCTGTGACTTCTGTCAAAAGCTCACCAGTTTCGAGTACCTAATCCTCAGCAAAACCATAAGTAGCCCAATAAGATATGAATTACACAATGCTTACTCACAAGCCATCAAAGTAAGGCTTTCTCTCTATTGAAGTGTCAAGATAGTTTATGATTACAAGAAATGAGTGCACTGCGGGAAGATAGGAGTAGGAACTGTACCTAAGATGATAGGGGTGTTTGAGGAATGGAGTGATCACAAGGCAGGCTTATGATGCAATGGAAAATTAGTGATCAAATTCCCGTAGTGGGGAAAGAAGAAAGTAGGAAGTAATAAAGTGTCTAGGGACAAGAAGTAAAAAAATCAATTCTTCAAACTGCAACATACATATTTTTTAGGTGGGGTGGAGAAAAAAGACTTAGTAGAGGTGGGTTGACTTTTTTATATCCAATTCACATTGTTTCCTCCTGTCCTTCCTCCCCTGATACCATATATGATTGGTATCACATCAAGAAGAGATAGCCCACTAATTCCTACATAACTTTGCCATCAGAAGCAATAGGAGGTTACCATTGTACGAGCCTCCATGCTTATGATTAAATATGCATGGTATTCATCATCACTGGCAGCTATTTTAGATGAATCGGCAACATGGCCACGTGCATTCTTGTGGTACACAGTCCAAATACCTTTACAACCAGGAAGCTCAACCTGCACAGAAGTACTTCACAAGAAATGTGAACATTTGATAGAGAAAGCAATATATAGTTAGTGGATATCGTTAATTGCTAACATCTTGTGACAAGTTTCAGGAGTGCATCAAAACAAACCACAATCAATCTAACTTTTTAGTCTGACAATTCTAAAACCAACAGGCACACATAGAGATGTAATGAGTTAGGCAAAGCCTAACATTTGAAGCAGCTTTTAAAGACAGACACTTCAAATCCCAATGCCACCACTATGTATACTGTTGAAAATGTTGAATCAGTGAGACCTTATAACAACTTAGCATACCAATTATATGATTAAACCTTTCAAAACACTGACTAACGTGTTACCAAAAGACAATCATATCCGTATAGAACTTCACCTTATAGTCCTACGAATAGCAGTAGCATTATTGATTTCCATGTACATATAACAAATAGAAAATGGAAGGCAGTAAGAAATAAAGAAGGTACAGTAATGACAGACCTCAGTTATCATCTCTGGGCGAATTGATTGTCTAAGAACACAAAGAGCACCATTTTTTCCATGACCAGAGCAGCATACCTTAAAAGGGTACCATTAAAAAGTGAATGAAGGAGCATTTGATTGCATACCTCAAAAGAAATAGCTTTTGTTTCCATTTTAGATTAAGTGATACAGTTTGTGTGGATTACAAGAATACAAAATATCAGAAACAAAAGCTGAACAAGCAATAATAAAGGTGTGGTAACACCCACAAAGCTCTGGCTTTTGAGTTGGACAAAATACAATTTCTTTGCTTTTCTTGCCATCCTTTTGGGCCTCAAGTAACACTTTTACCATGTAAAACTAACCATATCATAGTTGCTTTGCTTGGCAATACCAGTTGCACCAGCGTCAGCATTTATTCTCAAGCCATAAGCAAAGTCCTTCAAAGGACCAACATTGATCAATGAATCCCGTACTGCAAATGAGAAAGTTTTCTGCATCGGTGAAAATAAAACATAAGAAGAAGCAAAAAGCAATAATAATTGACAAGTAGAAAAAAAGTCAAAGTCAATAACAGAAAATCAGAAAATGACAAACGTAATTGGATAAATCTGCCACCAAAGTGGAATCTTGAGGCTATTATCTTAGATAGAATGCTCATATATGTTCTTGCTAATTAAAGAAATAAGATCGTGTAATTCCTGAATAAAGCGAAAGGTTAATTAGTGTATTTCCTAAACTCCCTCAATTTGAGACATACCTTCACCCTAACCATTCACTAGAACTCACTATTTTAAGAGTTCATCTATGACATTTAAGAATAAGGTACTAGTTAATATACGTTCTCTCAATTTTATAATACTAGATTTTACTGTCATTGGCTTCTTAACTGAGATGCAGTATTCACTTTTCCTTCCTAAGCAAAGAGGGAAAAAAAAAAAGCATAAACGAAAAGAATAAACTCAGCCAACCTGTGCTGATTCTGCATTATTTGGAGCTGATCCATATAGAGAAAGCTCCTCCCCGCTAGCAATATCTTGCAAAGCATCAGAAGATGACCTCCTCAATCGCTTTGCTGATGGAATGTCACCTTCAATATCTCCAACCTGCACGCAATGCAAAGAGCAGAGAAATCTTCAAGAGGCAGAAGAAACACTGGTGAACTTTTTATTGGGTAAATTTCAAGAATATTCTTGAAACAATTAAGTTCATATATTTTGCATAGTCTTAGATGACAAGATCAAGTAAATGAATGAAAATATGGTGGTTGAAGTAGCACTAAGCAAAACTTAGGATATTAACTAGCAAAAATTACCTCTTCCTTCAAACCAGATGATGACAGTGTAGATTCCATCCCACAAGTAAATTGCACAAGCAAACTATCACCCAAACGACTGGCCAGAAAAAATAATGACTTCCCAATTGTTGTGATGCCCTGTTAGCATAATCAGGAGTTCCCATACACAGATTAACAGTGAAACATTAACGTAGAAAGAAACAAAGTTCCAGTAACCTAACAAAGAGAATACAACAAATTAACTAACCGAAGACAGAACTGAAGCTTTAGACTTGGAAAGATCAAGTCTCTGCACAACCCTTCAAGATAAAGAGATATGAAACAGAGCTTATCAAAGACGCACTAAATCACTTGTAGAATGAAACATTCATAGATTCATAAAACGAACTAGCCACAATACAATCTCAGAAAACATACTAAAGCAATGTGATTAGTTTTGCCATTCTAATTTTAATTGGATCCCAAGGAATTTACAATGCTGGCTATGTAGACATACAGACCCAACAACATGCGCATTGCTCCAACCACTACCACATAATCGTACAATATATTAAACGCTTCTGAAGAAAAACAAAGCCTAAGTAGATTTTATTGCAAACTTGCAAAGCATGAACAAGAAAAGAGGAATAATATGTTATGTGTTCATGCTTGGGATCGAGTCCAAGGACGATTCTCAAGAAAGTTAACCTCTTTTCCATTATTTGCAATGGATCCCTTCCTTGCAGAACCTATTTTTGCTGATGAAAACGAGCAGCATTTGTCAATGACAAGGTCTGCCTAGATTGGACTAAATTATTCTACTTCTAAGCTAATTTTATGATAACTTGTTGCTTACTTTATTGCATAACGTAATAGCCTTATATAGGCAAAGAAACATAAAAGTTCCACCTAAAGTAGGACTCCTAGAAAGACTCCTCTTCAAGCTGTTTTAGGACTCTTAAAAAGACTCCTATTAAAGTTGTTTTTATTAACATAACTACAACAGAAACTAGTGTAGAAATAATAGACTCCTACTAAAATTAAAATATTCCTCTAACAGACTCCTAATAAAACGCTCATCTAATGGAATCCTAATAAAACACTCCTCTTTGCAAGTAGTTCTTATCTGCCTCGTAGGTTCTTCCCACAACGCATCCATATCATCCCTCCCCTCTTCGACATCGAGCTTGCCCTCAAGCTCGAACTAAGGTTATGCCAGTGATGGTATGCAAAGATATCTCAGGTTCTCTCTCCATTGGTTCCTCTCCTTCTTCCTCAAAATTTGCCACCTCAATCCAAAATAGTCGCTTACATTTGTGCCCCACAAAATAAGTCTCATCACAATTGCAACACAACCCCTTCTCTCTTCTTTCAGTCATTTTAGCTATGGTTAAGTGCCTTCCCATCAGGGGCAAAGTATTTGCTATACTGGAGGTTGTTGTTTTAGCCCCCGAATTGACCTTACTTCCTAAAGGTGTGGCTACACTAGCGCTAGTGCTATTACTACTACTGTCCAGTTGTGAAGATAGTCATAGGGTAGTGTTTCGGCTGCCTCTTACCTGTTGGGTGTATTGCATTAGCATACATTGCAATTTTCTTTCACATGCTCTTGCTAAGTTCATTGCAACTCCAAGATTAACAGGATATTGCATCTCCACCTCGATTCGTAGCCCTTCTACCAACCCAGCCGTGAATAGATTTACTTGTAGGTCTCGTGGAAGCCCTATGGTTCAAGCTAGCAGTGTTTTGGAATTGGCATTGATATTCTTCTATGCTCCCTGTCTGTTTGAGGTTCACAAATTCTCCTATAGGGTTGTTACTAAGGTGAGGGATGAATCTCATATTGCAATGGCGTTTGAAATAGTACCAATGCATCCTTGGTTCTTCTTATTCAAGTTGAAAGAACCACAGTTGGGCCTCCCCCATTAAATGAAAGGCAACCAATCTTACCTTCTCCTCCTCCGCTGTTTGTTGGCTTAGGAAAAACTGCTCACACTTGTGAAGCCAAACCAACGGATTCATCGAGCCATCGTACGTTAGAAATTCCATCTTAGTATATTTAGGCACCATTCTTACCTTGCTGCCCCCATCAGTCCTCTCCTCCCGTGGTGGTGGTGATGGTGCCTAATACTCGCTTAATTTTGCACCTTCCAACCTTGCAAGCATGCGGATAATCTCTGCATATTGAGCCTTCAATTCTTGTTGCCCAATCTCTAATGCCCGTATCCTCTGATCCATCTGCCAATCTATTGAAGATTGCTCTACAACTAAATAGCCCATTTCGTCCATGAACTCCTGCTCTGATACCAAATTGTTATGTGCCCATGATTGGGATCGAGTCCAAGGACGATTCTCAAAAAAGTTAACCTCTTTTCCATTATTTACGTTGGACCCCTTCCTTGCAGAACTCATTTTTGCTGATGAAAACGGGCAGCACTTGTCAATCACAAGGTCTGCCTAGATTAGACTAAATTATTCTTCTTCTAAGCTAATTTTTATGATAGCTTGTTGCTTACTTTATTGCATAACGTAACAGCCTTATATAGGCAAAGAAACATAAAAGTTCCACCTAAACTAGGACTCCTAACAAGACTCCTATTCAAGTTGTTTTAGGACTCTTAGAAAGACTCCTATTCAAGTTGTTTTTATTAACATAACTATAACAAAAAATAGTGCAGAAATAATAGACCCCTACTAAAATTAAAATACTCCTTTAATAGACTCCTAATAAAACACTCCTCCAATAGAATCCTAATAAAACACTCCTCTTTGCAAGTAGTAGTTATCTGCCTCGTAGGTTCTTCCCACAATGCATGCATATCATAATAACACAAAACTTTTTTAACGTGGTTAAAGAATTCCCAGTGTTTCTAAAATTCCAACATAATCTGCATGTATATTACTTGAATAAACACAAAAAGTTAAATGATCGTGTACATATTTTTGTGAATCTAAAACTCAAAATCGGAAGTCATCATCAGCATATCCTGTCATCTAAAGCAATAGCTTGATAAAGATATCATATATCAATGATGGCTGACAACATACCATCTTGGAAAAAGAAAACTCTATAATAAAAGATTAAAGTCAAAGAATCATCATCATCATCATCATAACACCCAGTCCGAAGTCCCACAGTAAAGTGGGGTCTGGGGAAGTCTGATAATACGCAGCCTTATCCCTACATAGTAGAGAGGCTGTTTCCTATAGACCCACATGCAGATGTGACAGGAAGACCCACATGCAAATTAAAGTCAAAGAATCTATTGAATTAATGATTGAAAGTGATAAACTGCTACCTTCCATCATAAACAAGGGTCAATAAAAGGAGTTCCCCAGTTTTAGTTGATAGCAAAGCCACATCATTTAATAACCAACTTGCATTGGCGGCATCAAGTTCCACAGTAAAACTTGCTCTTGGCAGCTCTTGACTAAAAGCAAAAAAGGAAAGCATCAATAATGATGTTAACCAAAACTGGACAAAGAAAAAAGAGTCCAAACTTGATGAATAACAACCCTCAACCAAAACATTTGGCTGTTAGGAAAAGTCAAGTTCTGATACTCCATAATGAACTCAAAAAATTCATTATGAGGCCCATACATTACCAACCAATAATGCAAGGAAATATAAGCATAAAATAAAAGATTGTGCCAATTTGAGAGAGAGCGATAGACTGAAGACCTGTTGTCAATAGAAACAGCAAAATTGTTCAAAGCCAATGCACAAGATGTTGACTGCAAGACAAGAGTAGACATTCAATCATATAAGGTGAACAACAATAACGGTGCAACTGTTAATATGCATATGCAAAAGCCAACCTCACTGTGATAATGGATGGTGTTTGCACTAATTACGAGAACACCACCAATTGGTGACGGCACTGCAAGCAGCTTGTAAGCATCATGTGGGAGATTCTGACAAGATATCAAACAAGCTAACGTAAGCATGGCATAAATGTACCCATGAAAATATCAACAGGTTTCCAAATGAGGGGGGTATGATAAGTTTAAACAAACACAAAAACTAAACTTCACGCAAACTAAATATAAGTGAGCACATTAACCCCATTTGCTTAATTTCATAACATACCGTAACTGACCATATGAGCGTAGGTTGCTTCAATGTTGTGCTGATGCTAAATGCAGAAATCATACAAGTATGATGTTTCCATGCGATACGACCAGCCCACGTAAGCTCCCGTTCATGAAGGATAACCACCACAGGCTCAATATAATCTACATGACAAAGCAAATCAAACTAATGAAGCAAATGTAAATGAGACAGTAAAAACTAAAGCATGAAAATTCAATATGAAAAAAGTTGTATTTATAGTCACTGTACTTAACCATCCACTAGAGGACTGTTATACCCAATAAAATGTTACACAAGAAAAGTTTTAACAACATGTCTTATGAGGGTGTTGATCAAGGGTGCCTGCCATATTTATGCTTAACGAAAAATTTCAATTCTACAAATCTAGAATAAGTACAAATCTTATATAACGTGTAGGGATGGTAAAAGGGCGTGAGCCTAGCCTAGCCCAAAGCCAATCAACTTGGGCTGCCAAGATTGGATCTTTTTTAGGTTTTGAACCGAGCTCAAGCTTGGGCTCGGGGTTTTTTTAGAGCTTCGAGAAAGCTGAGCCCCCAGCCCAAAGCCTAAACTTCTTTCACATATAAAATGACATTGTTTTGTATATTGATGAATATTGAATAGTTATTTTTGGAACTATTAAAGCCCAACTAGGCTCAGGTTTGGACCAAATGTTTTGGGCCCAATCGGCTTTTGACCAAACTTGGGCTAGGAAAAAATTTTCAACCCAGGCTCGAGCCCTACCCATTGCCATCTCTAAGCATGAGCACTTTAGATCTAACTAATGTGTACCATATAGTGTCCAATAATACGTACCATGAAGTATGCATGATAATTCTACAACCACATAAAGGTGCAACATATAATTCAATCAAAAAACCATGAAAACTGTGCATTCAAGTTCATGAATTGTTAGTATTTTTGCAGTCAATCACTTCTAATAACCTATATTCAAAAACAACTTAACAAAGAAAACATGTCCATAACAAAATTTGAACTCACAAAGGACAAGTTTCTAGTATTCTCCAGTGATTTTGGCATTTTCAAGATTTTCCTATGCACCTGCTTTCTACTCCAACTTGCAAGATACCTTGTTTCTCATAAAGCATTTTCATTCATCCATCTAGTTCTTAGAACCAATATAGCACAAAAACAATTGTCAATCCAGTTTGTGAGACTCACCGTGTATGAATACAAAATCTTTTATGTGCTTGACTTCCAAATCTCTTAGATTGATTATGCTAGAAGATTTGATACGAGCAGATATAGCACCTCCAGAACCAAGAGCTTCATCATCTCCCACCAAACCAGAACCAGCCTAGGAATTCAAATTTCAACAACAGTTGAGAGAGTGAAAGGACCATTGTAGTATATCCATAGCACCTAAAATTCAGACAGGATTAATGCTTAACGAGACTAGAAGTCAACAAAAACCTGAGCAGCCTTCAGTATTATCATCTGCAAATCGTAAATAAGAGCACCACCACATCTGCCTTGAGGATCAACCTTAACCAATGGCCCTCTTGAAAAGAATTCTCTACCTCTTTTCATATGCAACCACTCCGGACCCTCAAAACAGTGCATAGAACTGAAGGAAAAGAAAACAACTCATACAGATAAGTACCCTCAATTACATCAAGAAGCAAAACATTATTTAGTTACACCCTAAATTCCACCACTGTATTAGCCATATCTAAGATTTTAGCAATAGAACAAAATATGTTCGATAAAGTTCTTCATGAACTGTACCTTATACGAAGTCCATGAATTGAATCATCAAACTCAAGATCCGTAATCTTGGCATCTTTAAATGTTAATACAATAGAGTCTCGTCTCCTGGAACCATCACCAC
>JANSVA010000007.1:32462525-32476657 GCA_025504915.1 Erythroxylum reticulatum | reverse complement strand
TAATTCAAAAGAGAATTGAGAACAGAGGAAGGTCATTTAATTTAGATCATTGACTCGCATGAAAAGTATTCATAAATACCCATCGTCTCTTTTGGTAGAGAACTTGAATACAATCATGACATCAGGAACTAAATGAGATAAAAGAAAAGTGCAAATGCGAGATATGACCTAGGGTATAGCATACAATGTCTGCTCAATGACACATAAGTCTCAGGATCAATTTGTTAATTGAGATGTCATATACTCCTAACAGATATATGACAATGCACTCTCATCATATGCTGGTCACACCGGTTATTGAACAAGTATGAGCACTACAGAGTTTTGTTAAACCCATCATGTGTGAGTGAGAGATTATGACTTATATACACCCGTGATGGGTATAATCGTCATCATTATTAAATAACTACTAAAGGTAGTTATATACATAAATATATGAAGGCAACGTTTGAGAATAAAACGAATATCTGTGTGTATTGGTTTCATGCTGGCTGGCTTTTTCTTCTCTGAAGTTTACAGAAAGATCTCTGCAGTAGAAACTGAAAATAGACAGTTCTTTAACCGGTGGAATTACAACGATCAACCAAGTATGTGTTTTTCGTTTTCTATGCATATAAAATTGATCATGTGTTTAACATAATCTTTGTGGCTATATTTTGATATGTTAATATCTAACAAAAGGCTATGGTTTGTCATCAATGAAACAAAGTTGGTTTCCTTCGTGATGAAGCTGGCAATTGGTGTCAATGGAATTCAAGTTTGGAAGACTTAATGGTACGCTATTTCTCGTTTATTTTTACTACTCAAAACTGCTCTTCTACTTATGTCTCAGATATTGTTACTGCTATAATATCTGCGAATCAAAATACTTTTCTACTGGCACCATATACTTATATGGATGTGAGACAAGTTGTTTTCGATATGAAAGCAGACAAGGCACTAGGGTTGGATGGGTTCAATCCTGCTTTCTACCAAGGCTTTTGGGATATTATAGGTAATGATGTTGCTCATACCTGCATTTCAATTATTCAAAGTGGCCGTATTCCTAGTGATTTAAATGAGAATGGCCTGGTTTTAATACTGAAGAAACTAGATCCTGAGTCTATGTATGATCTCCAACCAATAGCTCTATGCAATGTCCTCCTGAAAATCATTACAAAAATGTTAGCTAACCGTCTTCAGAGTGTGCTTCCCCATGTCATGCTAGAAAGCCAGAGTGCCTTTGTGGCAAGTGGAAACATACAAGATAATTGTATTGTGCTTTTGAAGTGTTGCATGCTTTTCATAGACGGACCAGAGGTTTGGATTGTTTTGTAGCTATCAAAATGGATATTAGCACTTATGACTGTATGGAGTGGTCTTTTCTTTAGCACATGTTACTCCTGTTGGGTTTTGCTGCCCAATGGATTGATCTTATTATGTCTAGCTTAACTTCGGTTAAGTACTGGATTTTACAAAATGATAAGGAGTTAGGGCCAATCTCTCCTACTCAGGGCCTTCATCAAGGCGACCCCTTATCACCCTACCTCTTTATCATTTGTGCTGAAGGTCTTTCTAAATTGTTTAATGTCTCTATTCAAAATGGTGAGTTAAGTAGTTTTCGTGTCTCAAGTAGAGGCCCTTTAATTTCTCACCTTTTTTTCGCTAATGATAGTTTGGTATTTATGAAAGCTAATGTTCTTGAGACTAATTCTCTAAAGCAGCTTTTGATTATGTATGAAGCGGAATCTGGTCAGTAGATTAATCTAAACAAGTCATCCATCACCTTCAGTGTGAATACTCCACGGTCTACAAGATCACAGATTTGCTCTTTGCTCCGATTCACGAAGAAGGATACCCTTGGGACCTATCTTGGTTTACCTTCTCACATTCGTCGTAACAGGAAAGAGGCTTTTAGTTACATAAAGGATAGAATGTGGAAGCGATTGAACTCTTGGGAACACAAATCTTTATCCCGAGCCAGAAAAGCGATTTTATTGAAGACAATCCTTCAAGCTTTGCCCAACTACCTCATAAGCCTCTTTTTGCTGCCAAAAATGCTTTGCAGGGAGTTAGAAATAATCATGAACTGATATTGGTGGGGGCATGGTAACAACTATTCACAAGGCATTCACTGGTTTGCTTGGGATCAGATGACAGTACTTAAAAAATTTAGCGGACTTGGATTTCGTAAAATCTATTATTTTATCATTACCCTTTTGGAGAAACAAGGTTAGAACCTCATGGCAAACCCAACTTCTTTGGCTACAAGGGTTTTAAAAACCAAATACTCCCCTAGTTGTAGTTTTACGGCAGCAGACCTTAGGGCCAATCCAGCTATGTTTGGCGTAGTATTTGGGAATCCAATTCTTTATTGCAAAGAGGTCTTTATTGGCGGGTTAGTTCAGGTTCACATATTTTCATATGGGATTCTCCATGGTTATTCGATGAAGCCAACTCCTATATCTCTACGCCCAGACCCCAAGATACTGATGTTTTTCTTGATTCAGATCTTATTAAACACAGGAGATGGAATACTAGTTTGATCTACCTTTCTTTGACAATCGGGATGTAACCAACATTCTCTCAATTCCACTTTGTAACTATGTGATGGATGATAGGCTCTGTTGGAAATTTGATTTAAATGGTAGGTATACTGTAAAAGTGCCAATCATTTGCTTATGGCGACTCCTTTAGCGCCTTTTGCAACCTCAACTACAGTCTAGAATAGGATATGAAAATTGTCAATATTGCCTAAAATGGTTAATTTCCTTTGGCGAGCTATTTGTGATATTCTACCTTGTCGTAGGAATTTGTGTTCAAGACGAGTTCAGGTCCCAGATATTTTTCCTCTTTGCCTCAGAAGCTCATAATCAAATTTCCATGCACTTGTTCTTTGTCCTGTTGCTATGCGAGTGTGGCAATTATCTACTTTGGGGTTCCCTGTGACTTCTATAACAACTTTTGGCTACTGATTCAGTCAAATGGCTGGTTTGGTTGGTTCTAATACTTGATGCCATGTAGCTATGATTTGCTGGGTACTGTGGATCAACAAAAATGACATAGTATGGGGTCAACGTAGTCGAAATCCAAGTGCAGTTCTGTCTGTAGCTTTGGGGGTTTGGAATGCTTAGAAGGAGGCAAAGCAATCTAACTTTGAGTCAAATGGTACTTTGAACCTTGATTAGTCTTAGTCTCCACCACCAGTGGATTGGTTGAAAATAAATGTGGATGCCTCCACTAGTTCCACCACAGGCTACGTGGGTGTTGGGGTTGTTGTTCTTTAATGCCAAATTTGTAGAAGCTATTGTTGTGTGAGAGGCCTTGAGCTGGATTAAAGAACAAGGATGGACTCAAGTATTAATTGAAACAGATTCACAACTAGCTGCTAATGCGATTAACAATGTTTTAGCTAAAGATTTTTCCGCTTTTGGTATAATTATTGAGGACTGCAGATCTCTTTTTTCATAGATACCAGTCGTTAGTTGTAGTTTTGTTTATAGGTCTGTGAATATTGCTGCTCATACCTTAGCTGTTGGAGCACATTTCGATGCAGGCTTGAGAGTTTGGTTCTCTGTGCCACCTCCATCTCTACCGGATATTTTAATTTCTTCCTAATAAATTTCCAAATTTTATTTCAAAAAAATAAATTTTACATATTATTAGGAATGTCAATGGTTTAGGTCGGGCCCAGCCAGGCCCTGGGCTACTCTTGGCCCAAGCCTTGTTTGGATGACCCTCGAGTCAACCCGTAGTTAGATGGGCCATAAATGGGTCGGGCCAACCTAGCCCGTCCTTATTTTTTTAAAGACAAATTTATAAAACGAAGTCAATTTTTTTGTCCCAGGTCGAATCATTTTGACCTGTAACTCACTCGTGGCCCGGTCAATCAGGGCTAAAATCAAGCCGAGCCAAAATTTACATCCCTACACATTACGTGTTTAATTTATTTTTTAGTTGTTTGTATATCAAGTTATTATAAAACATCAAATGCAATAAAATTAATAATCATTATACATCATATAAAATTTTATTATTTAACTCATATTAACTCATTGAATATGAAAATAATGAAAATTTTAAAATTATAAATAATTCACTTAATTAAAAAAATCATATAATTGAATACTTGAAAAAAAATTCTTATACTTTGTTAGACGCTTATATGCACCTCATTCAATGCTTTGCCTAAAACTAATGTTTAACAGTAAAAATTAGTCAACTTTTCGGCTCAGTTTTAATCTTCTGGTTTAATTTAGTTTAGTAATTTTTATCATTAAAAATTGATGGTTAATTTTAGTCAACTAATTAGTTTTTATAAATTAAAATAAACTATTTAATTTTTTATTTAAGAGTCATTTTTTTAGTTAAACTTTAAATATTTTAATAAATAAGGACAATTATTTTTAATTATTTTTTAATTATTCAATTTTATTCAATCTTTAATGTTGAATATTTTAAACTTTAAATCTCTTGTTTTACCGGTTTAATTTCTAGTTTGGTTTAAAAAAGATTGCTTAAAATATTAATAAAGTAGTTTCATCCATCAAAAAATAGGAATACTATTTTTTAGTATTGAATTATAAAAAGAAAATTTCAAATTATCTATATAACATAAAAATTAAAACCAATGATTAAAAAATTCACCGGCTTGAATATTTTAATCGTAAAAATTTTGAATCGTCTAAATTTTCGATTTGATTTTTAACTTTTCAATTTGTTTATTTTAATAACTTTTATTATTAAAAATTAATTACTTAATTAATTAATAAGTTAATTTTTATAAATTAATAAATTATTACAAACTAAAATAAATAAACTATTTTATTTAACATTTTTTAAATTAAACTTGTTTTAATCATATTTCAAAATTTTTTGTTTTATCTAATCTTTAATCAATCTTATAACCGTCTAATTTCAAAAATTTTTGTTTTATCTAATCTTTAATCAATCTTATAACCGTCTAAATCTTAAACCGTAAACCTCTTATCTTATCAATTCATAATCATCTTGGCTACTACTTGTTCTAACCCCCTTGCCATTTACATAAACGTCCACCAACCCGATTGGCCATGAAAAACTTCTTCAGATCGGACCGATACCCGAGCCATCACCATGCCTGCTCAGTAAAAGACTTCCACGGTGTGCATCAGGAAGCAATTGCGGAACTGGACTTGATACAATATCAAGCACAGTATTACACAAGTTTGGGAATGCTTACGCATAAGCAAATCAAATTTCATCCGTTGACAACAAGATTTTGATCGAAAGAATCAGTACAGATCGGTGACCAAATGCATCAGCAAACAGATAGCGGACAAACAAATAAAGTTCTGCAAAATTTCTTGTATACAAAGAAGTAAGTTTCAATATTTCCAGCTGTGCCAAGTAGGAATTTTGGATTTAAGATTTGAAAACAAATTACAATTAATGGAAGACCTTCGTTAATCGCTTCAAGAATCAACCGTCTAAATACAGGAAGCCGAGTGGAGGTCCTTGGGACGCTGAGCTTCCTAACTAAAGCTCAAGACTTTATCTCCATTTATCTGCATTGATGAAGAAGAACACCAATGGACATAAGTTGCAACACTATGCAAACTGTGATGAGCAATCAATGGTTTTAAAAACTTACAGATTTAGCAAGTTCTTTGGCTTTCTCGTCGTTAAAACCTAGAGTTGCTAAGATTTTGTGTCCAGCAGATTCTACTTGTGACCAAATTCCCAAGAGTACATGAGTTGTGGTTATTTCCCCACTATCACCTGCAATTAGTACAAAAATCAACTATGACATTGAGGGTAATGCATTAGACATATAAAGTAATCCACAAAAAATGAATCTTGACATTAGATTTTGAGGGGTCTCATTCATTCATTAATATAACAGAATTCATCTGCAAGCATTCATAGCTCAGCTCATGTACCCATGAATCAAGTTCTCACTAACAATTTGCCCCTATATCTTACAATTAACACGAGGCTGGTTGCTTACAATCCTAATTAGTAATGGCAACATGACTCAACCAAATCAACGACGAATTGTACGCAACCTTCCTACTGTCCCATTCACAAACATTCTTCTCCTTTTATGTATATCTCCAGAATTAGCCTTGACATATCTTAACAGGGTTATAGATATTAGAAAACCAAAATATGTAGAACCTGTCTATTGTAAGATAGCTGATCAACTAACTGTCCAGCAGTGGATGAAAACTCAATCGAGCTGTGCTACTAGGATCGTAATATACAACATGCTTCACATTCGTTATAATATTACTTTTATGCCCTTCCATTTTATATCCAATTTATATTCATTTCGACTTTCAAAAAGAAAAAACACTTTTATGCTACTTGTGGTGTATTTACAGGGAACCTTTTCAACTAATCAGACATTAATCTCAATAAGAGTGCATAATCTTGGCCAAAAATGCCAAATTTTCATCAAGTTAAGCTGTCTAAGCCAAAATAGGATGTAATTACCTGACTTTAGTTTCTCTTCAACAGCCCAATCAAGAGCTTTTTGAGCCTGTTCTGTCAATGGGGGATGCTCCGGGCTGAAATAGTACAAGTCAGATCTCCCAAGTAGATTCAAAATCTCTTCTCTAACCTTATTCAAAGTTATCCCATTGGCCCTCAAGAACTTTGCAGCTGGACTTGCTCCTGCAAATGACCACAACCAAGCTCGGAGAAGCCCAAACGGATAACGGAAACATTATAGCCATATGCTCAGTTCCTAAGCACGTATGAGTTAACTTTAATACATTCAGAATTAAGAAAATCCCAACTCCACAAGGGGATTCCATTTACATTAACTTTGTTCCTATACAGAGATACATACAACACAAGAGAAGTCCAAATATTCAAGCAAGTAAGCATTTTCAAGAGCTACATGAAGAGAATTCCTAGCCCAAGAGCTAAATTGAAGGTCAACATTTTACAGAAACACACAAATGAACAGTTAAAAGAACTGGAGGCGCAGAATATAGGAGAAAATTCACATACCCTCAATCAAAATCCCCATCAAAAGAGCTTCAGTTCCAGTATTGGGATACTTGATTTTCCTCGCTTCCAATTCTCCCAATCCAAACGACCTTATTGCCCTCGCCGACCATCTAATCAATCATAACAAATCGACACCAAAAAAAATGAAAATGCATTTCTAAATTGAAGGAACTAGCATGAATATCACAAAAAAAAAAAAAGCGATACCGACTAACGCACTTTGGGATCTTCTCCGACGTAAATTTCCTGCAGGAGCACAGAAAAAACAATGGCAATCCAATGTCAAGACTCTAAAAATCCAGACAAACCGAAGATTAAAAGTGAACCAAAACCCACTTAGTTGGAAGAGTAGACAACACGGTACTAAGCACAGAACGGTGGCACTTGAGGGCGAGACTGCTTGAACATGAAGGTCTAGTCAACAGCTTTACTCCGCGGAATGAGCTCGTGGAAAGCAAAAACGAACACTGAGGCGTCTCGCCGGATAATTGGGGGGTGGAGAGTGAGGTTAGAAGAAAAGTCAAATTTCTACTTGCCATGAAGAAACAAGCGCGCGAGAAAATTGAAGTTCGAGAAAGTAAATTAGGGTTTAAGCAAGGGTCCTAGAGAGGAGCTGCTAGTATTGTAGCGTCTGCTTTCATGGATGGCGTCTCCCGGCTAGCTTTCTGCCTTTGACTGCGAGCACACACTTCCAAGGTGGGAAACGTTTCTAGATTGGCTGCAATAACGTCGTTTTTGGAAGAAACGATGTCGTTAGCGATGGTTAAAGAGCTATAAAGAATAAACGACAGTTGTTTTGTTTCGTTTTAAGAAATTTTGAAAAATCCCTTAATATTTAAAATTATTTTTAAAATCCTCCTTTTTAGCTTCTTTTAAAATTCAGAAAATAATAAAAAATGTGATAAATATAAATATCAAATATAAATTAATTAAATATCACTAATATAATTACTTTACTCAATTTTTAAATTTAATATAAACGAATTAAATTAATAATTGAAAATAATTATAATAAATAGTTAATTTGTGGTGGATTTAATTGTTTAAATTCAATTTTATTTGTGTTGGATTTAATTGTTTAAGTTCAAGTTTAGGAGTTTTATTAAATCGTCGTATAAACAGGTATGGCAATTTAGCTTAGGCTAGGCCCAGGTTGACCGAGCCCAACTTATGACCTGATCGAGAATGACAAAATAACGAGTCAAATAATAATTCAATGGGTTAGGTTTAGGTTAACTAAGCCCAACCCGTGCCTTGTAAAATGGACAAATCGACGCCTTTTTTAATTTTTATTTTAAATCATAAATCAGACATGGTCAAACAAGCCATCACCATTTGTATAAATAAATAATATTTGATTTATCTATATTTAATATTTATATTATATATATTTCATCGATATTTATTATTTGAAAATTAAAAAAGAGGTCTTTTAAAAATTATAAATTAAAACAGAGGCTTTAAGCATGAGATCAGTTGTGACTAAATCATGACATATATGGGAACAAGTATGATAATTGATAATCATTTAGATCTAATATGCTAATTAAGTTATGACTAATCGTGTTTAATATACTAATTTTGGATACTTGCGATGAAATGCGTGACTTCATTGATTATGTCCACATGCACAGGCAAGTCACTAAATCATTACAGATAGGAGGACAGATACGATCATTGATATCTAATTTGTTGATAGGAGGACAGATATGATCATTGATGTCTAACTTGTTGATAGGAGGACAGATATAATCATTGATATCTAATATGCTAATAAGTTCATTACTAATCGCGCTGAATATACTACTCTAAGATAGGTAAGATGACATGTGTGATATTGACTAACGAAATAACCTACTTCTTAAACTCAAATTATACTAACTAAAATCAACGTTATGAATTTCGTACCGTACTGATTAAAAAATGGTATAAAATAAATAAATGTTAGTATCGGCCATAAATATTGGTTAGTATCAGCGTTTATCGGTCGGTACTAGCTGAAACCAAAAATTTCGGCCGGTACTGTAAGTTTCGGAAATTGCAAGGACTAAATTGCAATTTCTGAAACTTAACCCTAAAAACTACCCCCCCTCGACCTCGACTACTGCTTCTACCTTCTGCCATCGCCTATCTCTCTCCCTCAACTCTCCCTCTCGCCATCTCGCCATCGCCATCCCCCTTTCTTCATCTTCCTTCGACTTGGGCTCCTCCCTTGGCGTCGATTGAAGTCTTGAAGAGGCCACGTCTTCGTCTTCCTCCACACCGCAGCACGTCATTGCTGTCCGTTGCAACCACACCGCATCCGCACTTTCTATCGCACCTCAGACGCACCACCAAAACACCAACCCCTTAGTGACCTGACGTCAACCCGAAGACTCGATTATTTGGGTGTGTGTTTTTTTATTTTTTCATTCTTCATTGCATTTTGAATCTTTGATTGTGTTGGTTCGTTAGATGATGGATTTGTGTATGTTGGTGTTAGATGTTGGAAGCTGGATTTTGGGTAAGAAATTTTGCGTGGATATGAACTGGGTTGTTGGATTTTGGGAATGGATGTTGAAGTTGAAATGTTGATTGGGTTTTGTAAATTGTTGAACTGAAATTAGATTTGGAAATTGGAAGTGGAATGTATAAATTTCTTGGTTTGTGATTTACGATGATATTGAATTATTGATGAATGAGATTGAGTTGAGCTTGAGTTGAGATGTTCAATTGTTCATGTATTTTATTTAATGGTATTATTCGGTGGTGGTGTCAATGGGTCATGGATCATGTTGTGTGTGGTGGCGTGGTGAGGCCATGAGGTGAGGATGGTGGTGAGTGTGAGGTGTTAAACTATTAAAGTGTTGATGTTGATTAATTGATTATTAAAATTGAAAGTTGATAATCAACATTTAAACCTAAATGTAAAAATGATAATCAAATGTGAAATTAATAATTAAATTGATAATCAAAATTGGTAAAATTGAAAAAGCTTAAATCCTTAATTAACACATTCTTAATATTTGTGAAATGGTAATTTATTTTTAATATTTGGGTATTGAATTTAGGTAGATAATTAATTGAGTATAAAATTATGCAATTAGAAATTAATAATAATTCCTTTGTAGTTAATGATAGTATTTGCTTATTTGAATATTAGTTTTAGTTAGGTAAACAATCAATTGACTATAAAAGATGTTGAACTTTAATGGAATGGTAATATATATGTGTAGGGTATCATAAATATTTATTATTGGTAACGTGTGGAAGTACAAACTACAAAGTAGTGAAGTAATAAATGTTTCTGAAAAAACTTTTTGTTATCAAATTGTGATTTGTGAATATGTTGTACACTTGTAGATTCCAATCATTTATACTTACAATAATTATTTATTAATGTCGATTAATAATTGTAAAATCAATATATATATATATTGAAGAACGAAATATAAAATGGTGTATACAATATTATGATTTGTTAGAAATGAAATTATGAATGTTTTGTGATTGTTGTAAATGGGAGGGAATGGAAATGAAATTATGATTGCTTTGTAATTGTTGAAATTGCAACTTGTTAGAAATAGAAATGAAATTATGAAAGTTTTGTGATTATTGTGATCGGAAATTGTTAGGAATGGAAATTAAATTATGAATATTTTGTGATTGTTGTAATTGGAAGAGAATGGAAATAGAATTATGATTGTTTTGTAATTGTTGAAATTGCAAATTGTTGGAAATAGAAATGAAATTATGAATATTTTGTGATTGTTGGGATTGGAAATTGTTAGGAATGGAAATGAAATTATAAATGTTTTGTGATTATTGTAATTCGAAATTGTTGTAAATGGAAAGGAATGGAAATGAAATTATGATTGTTTTGTAATTGTTGAGATTACAAATTGTTGGAAATAAAAATAGAATTATGAATGTTTTGTGATTGTTGGGATTGGAAATTGTTAGGAATGGAAATGAAATTGTGAATGTTTTGTGATTGTTGTAATTGGAAATTGTTGTAAATGGAAAGTAATGGAAATGAAATTATGATTGTTTTGTAATTGTTGAAATTGTAAATTGTTAGAAATAGAAATGAAATTATGAATGTTTTGTGATTGTTGGGATTGGAAATTGTTAGGAATGAAAATGAAATTATGAATGTTTTGTGATTGTTGGGATTGGAAATTGTTAGGAATGGAAATGAAATTATGAATGTTTTGTGATTGTTGTAATTGGAAATTGTTGTAAATGGGAGGTAATGGAAATGGAATTATGATTGTTTTGTAATTTTTGAAATTGCAAATTGTTAGAAATAGAAATAGAATTATGAATGTTTTGTGATTGTTGGGATTGAAAATTGTTAGGAATAGAAATGAAATTATGAATGTTTTGTGATTGTTGTAATTAGAAATTGTTGTAAATGGAATTGAATGGAAATGAAATTATGATTGTTTTGTACTAGTTGAAATTACAAATTGTTTGAGTTGTTTTGTTTTGTTTTATTATATATGTTAAATGTTTTGAATTGTTACCTTTTGACTTATAGTGAATTGTGTTTCAGGAAATTGAATTGTATGTAATGTAATCATACAGAATGAGTTATATTATATAAGATGGATATGCATATTGTCATTATATACTGAAATTATGTATTATTTATTTTTGTATGCAGATAAATGGAAGGAAGTTCAAATACTCCCAATCAACCTACTTCAGGAAGATACAGTGATCCAGTTTGGGCTCACGTTGGTACAGTTTCCAGTAAAAAGAATCATATCATTTGCTTGTTTTGTAAAAAGCATTTGAAAGGTGGAGGAATCACCCGATTAAAAAGGCATTTAGCTGGGGTTAAAGGAGATGTGGAAGTATGTAAAAAAGTAAGTCATAATGTGAAGTAGCAGATGAAAACATTGCTTAATGAATATCAATTTGAGAAAGATTGAAGGGAAAGATTGAATTTTGAAATTGGTAGTGGAAGTTCATTTTTTGGTTTTCGTGGTGATTATGAAAATGTTGAAGGTGAAAGTGGTAGTGAGTATTGGTAGTATTCCGTCTCAGGTTCATGAAGTATCTGATATGAGGAAGAGAAGAAAGCAGATGACTAGTTTCTTTGCATCATAAACAACTCTTGGAGTTCAACATTCAATTCGTAGTGCAATACAATCAAGAGATGCGACTCACAATGTCGATATGGCAGTAGCTAGATGGTGGTATGATAAAAGTTCGTCATTCAATGCTTCTCAGTCTTATTGTAATCAACCTATGATGGATGCAATAGCCTAATATGGTTCAGGATACAAAGAGTTATCGATTGATAACTTAAGAGGTAAGCTTTTGAATTGTGTTGTTTCTGAAATTAGAAATTATTTGGCTGAAAGAAGAATGAGTTAGGGTACTTATGGATGTTCAATTATGTGTGATGGTTGGACAAATAGGAGACAAAAGCCTAATATAATTTTTTTGGTTTATTCTTCAAATGGCTATATGTTTTTTAAATTTATTGATGCATTTGACCTTATTAAAAATGCTGAGATTTTGTTTGGGATATTTGAAGAAGTTGTGAATGAAGTAGGGTCGGATAACATTGTTCAGTTTATTACTGACAATGATTCTGTTTATAAAATGGAAATGAAAAGGTTGCAGCATATCTATAATTCAATTTTTTGGACTCCTTGTGTTGCACATTGCATTGACTTAATGCTGGAGAATATAGAAGATCCTAGGTATTTTCCTGTTATTGATGAGACTATGTAGAAGGCTAAAAAGGTGACAAATTTCATTTATAATCGTGCATATGTTTTGAATTTGATGAGAAGGAAATTTACCAATGGTAGAAATTTGTGTCGCCCTACTGTGATAAAATTTGCAACAAATTTTTTATCACTTTAGTCTTTTGTTTCAATGAAGAAGGAGTTAAGACAAATGTTTACAAGTGATAAGTGGGTTGCATCTCAGCATGCTAGGTCTAATGCTAAAGTGGAGATTTGTAGTATTATACTGGAAGATAGAGAATTTTGGTCGTAATGTCAATTTGTTATCTGAGTTTGTTAGCCTTTGGTGAGGGTGCTTCGGTTGGCTGATAGTGAAGAAAAGTCAATAATGAGTTATATTTTTTATGTTATGGAGAGAGCGGCGGAAGCAATCAAGGTCAATCTGAAAAATAGGCCTTCTTTATACACACCATATCTCTCAATCATTAATGAGAGAAAAGAAAGACAACTTTCTTCTCCACTGTTTGCAGCTAGGGCATTTTTTAATCCTAGTGTGTATTTTAGACTGGATCTTACAAAGCAAGTTGAAGTTAGTAGAGGTATGCTTTTAACAATTACAATAATTGCTCCTCTTAACGCGACGCAATACCTTTTAAGCTCGCAAATGGAGCTTTACAAGTTATCTTATGAGGATTTTGGAATGTCGATTGCTGTTCAACAAAGAGGAAAACTTTCTCCAGGTATTAGTTATTTCCTATTTCTTATTTGTTAAAAATTAATTATCACTTTATTTTATTTATAACACTATTTTTGTTATCTTATAACTTACAGTTTCTTGGTGGGATTAATTCGAAAATAGTGTTCCAGAATTGAAAAGGTTTGCGATTCAGATTTTAAGTCAATGTGTGAGTGCAACTGGGTGTGAACGAAACTGGAGCACATTTGTATTTATCCACTCAAATAAAAGGAATAGATTGGAACATAAGAGGTTGAATGACTTGGTTTTTGTTCGTTACAATTTAAAGCTTCGGGAAAGGTGTGTTATTTTCATTATTATCATTGTTAATTTCGATATAATTTCTTATAATTTTCTAATAATTAAATTTAATTGTTTATTATGAGTTTTAATAGCACAAGTGGTTTAACTGATCCAATTGTAATTGATAATATTGATGTTTTGACGGATTGAGTTTCTGAAGAACCCAATTTGGTTGATGTGAATGAATTAGCTTTGGAAGATAATATTGGATGGAAAAGCATTGCCATGTCATTTTTGTGCATTAAATTTGAATAATAATGATGATGAAGCTCCTCTCAATGATGAGGATTTTGTACCAAATGATCATTGAGGTCAACGCAGTTGTAACACCCCATATTAGGAGTTATAATGTTAAGGAATTTCAATGCATGGTATGCTTGGCATAATTGAGTTTTTGCTTATTTGTGCATATACATTTTTGGACTCAT
>JANSVA010000007.1:32444892-32462425 GCA_025504915.1 Erythroxylum reticulatum | reverse complement strand
AATTATTTTCATTATTTTACAATAAATTATTATATTTAGATAATTATTATATATAGAAATAATTAGAATATAATAAACATATATATAAACTAAAATGGATAAGATATAAAAAAACTAAATTAAATAAACTACAACTATATAATGTGACAATGAACTATTTTATAATTTTTAAAAAAATTAAAGACTATTTTATAAATTTAAAAAATTACTCAAAATAGTATCCGATATTAATCAGTATCAGTACAGTACCATACCGTACCAGAACTCAATCCGATACCAAATTTGGTATGGTATTCATAATATTCCTTTTAGGGGTTTAATAGTATAATAGAATGTAATAAAATATTGTTTCATCGTTTAAGAGGAGTATTTATAATGAAACGAAATAAAATCGAATGAGATGGACAAAGAGGGTTTAATTTTTCATCTCATTTTATCTTAAACACTAAAAATAAAAAACTTCTGATTTTGGTAATTTAAGATGGAATGTAAAATAATAAACAATTTTATTACATTATAAATCTTTCATTTAAATAATATTTTATTATATTATGTTATAAATATTTTTATCTTTCTCAAATAATAATTTTCTAATATTACACCCGTTTACCGTTTCGCTTTTTTCTACTCCATTTCATTTTATTATATTAAAAACGTTTAACCAAACATAACTTAAACCCTTACAACTTAACCCAGAAAAATCAGCTCGACCCGGCCCATAAAGTAGCCGAACAAGCAGATCAGTAAACACTGCACCGTACACACACCAAGTGCGTGCCACGTTTTCTTAGCTGGAAAGCGCAAAACTACGTCGCACAACTCTATAAAGACAAAACAGTCACGCAGTTCGCGAACTGAAACGACCACAGCTCGTTCGATGCAGCATGTTCCATAACCGACACCTGTTTTTTAATAATTAATTTACCGTTTTACCAAAACAGGTAATTTTCTTTTTTTACCGCTAACTAGGTGCTGACGTGGACGAACTTTTTTTACCCGCTTCTCGATGATTCACATGTCCTTTTCCTGTCCTTCTCGAAAAGCCAAAATTAAAGAAAGAGATCATTTTGTTTATTAAATGTACTGCGGTTTAGTTGGTTTCAGAAGAAGATGTTATTTTAAATTCCTTTTTTTGTTTTATTTAAAATAAAATCCCATACCAAATTATACCATTTAGAACAAAATTAATATTAATTATTAATGTCTTAAAAATGAAGAAAAAGGTTATGATCAAATTTTTTATATATTTAATATTCTTTCCTCTTCAAGCTTGAGAACGTATAATAACACGTCACTAGTACAAGCTATTCGGGCGCTTTTCAATTAACCCTAAACAATTCACTTCTGTCACGTGTTTTGAGAAGGCAATCGTTGCACAGATTAGTTAGAGTCCCATGCGATGCATTTTGGCTTAAGAATTACTTACTTACACTGTTCTCTTTCGGGATGTCTTACTATCCTTTTAGAGGATATGTACGAGATCATTACCCACAGCCACTCTTTAGGCCACGCTTTTCTTCCTCTTATATATATATATATTAAAAATTAAAATACAAAATTTAATAAATAATTTTAAATTAGCCAACTTTTGAATAAAATTAACAAAATAATTATTATTTTCGTTATCATCAACACCCAGATGAAGTTTCACTCAGATGCAAAGTCTGAAAAAGTTTGATAGAGTACGTAACCTTATCCTTATCTAATAGAAAGTTATTTCTGATATACCTACCTAAGTCATGACGATACTATAAAATTATAAATCCACATGCATACATATACAAAATAATAGAATAAGCAAATAATTACAAATATACATTCTTTTGAAATACAAAAATTAAAACTAGTTTATGTATTTATTTACTTATTTTATCTTGTATTGTTTATTTTTACTATGTTCTATCTGTTATAAGTATTTATAAATATTTGGTAACATTATTAATTTGTAGTACATATGAGTCTATTGAAAATAACCTCTTTATTATAAAGAAGTAAAACTGCATTTTAGTAGAACTCTTATTAGGTAGTCTTGTTGTTATTGTTGTTGTTATTTATTAAATTAATTTTAGTTAATTTATTATTAATATTATAATTTATAAATATTAATTTAATTAAATTTATTATATCATTTTATATCACAGACTTATTAAATAATATATCTTAGATATATAATTTTTAAAGATTTGGTATACTTAATACTCCTTATTAAAAAAGCCTACACTTGAACTTGTTATTATAATGAGAAAGGAATAGAAAAATATCAGATAAAGAGAGGAAAAGTCAGAAAAGGACAGGTTTGTCTGCGTGTAATAATTTAAGACTGCCAACGCCATAGGATTTAGAGGAATCAGATGAGAGGGGCATTTTAGCGATTGCAGCACCGCACCTTGCTGTCTCTCTCTGTCTCTCCCTTCGTGAAAACGATAAATAAAAGGGAAAGTGATGATTGACTGTTGTCTCTGTGCTTGAACTTGAAATAGAGTTGCTCGCGGATTTGAAATTTGTAAGAATTAGCGCAACTCTCGCAAATTCTCATTCTCTCATCGAAATCTCCAACCAATAATAGTCAAATCCATCTTCACCCGATCCAAAGATCTTATCTTTTGACATATTTGTTTACTCTCGTCGATAACGCCTGCAGAGCGAGATAAGCGAACGACACTCATAATTTATCATCCTCCTTCGCCAAATCCCCAACTTCCCAGGTCCGATTTGGATCTTATTTCACGATTTTTCTTTTGCTTTCCAAAGATTAGAGTTTGTGGTTTCAACACTGGAACGGGTTTGAATGCTTTCGTCTTCTCGTAATTCCGAAACTATAAAGAGTTTTGTCGCCTTATGAATGATCTTAAATGGATTTTATCGTTGATTGGTTATGGTAATTCTGTTTCGATTTGCACCTTCGACGAATTGGGAACCGACAACAAAAGTTTGGATTCCGTTTTTTTTTTGTGCTAAAAAAATTGGATTTTTGGAATCAGATTTATTTCATGATCTTTCAAGACTTTGTCCGAAATTTTGTCTTTTTCCTTACATGTAACACTAAATTGGATTTGTTTGTTAAATTTTGTGTTAATCCCTCTCTCAGGATGGTAAAGGAGGATTAGAGCGGCAAAGACTGGATGTTGGTTAAATCAGGCGCTAACAGCGAAGTTTCGGTTTCAGTTGCGTTCATAGTGGATTCTCGCATGGGAAAGTGCATAATGCGAAGGTCTTAACGTTAGTTTTATTCAGGTTTTCGATCCGAATCTTTCATATTTCTATATCAGAAACAGAAAAAAGATTTTATCTGCAGATGTTTTTACTAATTAATATGATGTTTCTTTTTCCTTTTTTTAAAAATCTTTCCCAGATTGGTGGTGTGGATTTGATCTTCTGACTTCTGAATTTTAGATTCAAGATTAAATTTTGGGTTCTGGGTCGTTTTCAAGGTTGGTTTTGGAATCTGTTGAAAGGAAGAGGTTTTTGTTGAGGTTTGGGTTCTTCATGTTTCATGCTTCTATGTAGAAGATTGGAAGCCATGACGCTGGCTTCTCCGAAAGGTGCAGCTGCAATGGCTGCTTTCCCTCGGTCGCTTTCTTCAATGGCCGTCTCTTTGGGAGGGCTTGCTTTATTCTTAGTTATTGCTTCTGCGGTTCTTGTCTCATACCCTATAGGTACTACGTTTCATACTTATTTCTACGGCATTGTTAACTCCAATAAGATGGTTTTGACCGCAACTCAGGGGGGTCTTAGCCCCAGTGAACGCCGCCAAGATCTTAATACAGATGTGACCACTGTTAATTCTCCGTCTGGGTTTAACTCAGAAAGCTCCAGTGGTGTTAATAGTATTGCAGATGTTGCTGGTAAGGATAAGAATTTGCAATCTGGGTTAAAGTTGAATGTTGGTACTTCTGATACTATACATGACAAAGAGGAGAAGGCTCGAAGTAATTCAATTATTTCAACTGATCTGGAGAATCCCTTACCCAGTAATTCCGGTAGAATTGGTATAGGACTAGATGACAGTAACCAGACTACTACTTCTCAGACTAAATCAACTATATCTCCTGTGATCGGCAATGAAACCAAGAACGCTGCAGATGATTCAGGTTCTTTTCTAACAATTCAAATGACTGTTAATTATGGTTTTGCTTTCCTTGACGTCCTTTCTGTGCTTTACTTTTCTCTAGTAGGGATTTGAGAAATGATTCCTCTGCATTTAGCTGCTATGCATGGAAATATACAAAAGGGACTTGGAACATTTTATTGCATTTACTGTTTTTTTTTCTGCATTGCCAACTGTTCTATAAATAGAGAACTGATGTTTCACGTTTCTTTTCTTTTCCCTTTCAGATTTTGTTTATCAATCAATGGAGTTAACAATTGCAATCTAGCATTATTTAAGTACGTTAATATTGGCAGAATCCATAAGACATTATATATTTATGTGCTGATTAGATTTGCAGGCTTTGAAGGGCTACTTGCATATTGAGAAAATGGGAGTGGTTAAAGAGGGTCCATTGTTGTGCTTATGTGACTATAGATATAGGTATATCTTAAAGAGATACGGACAGTACACTATGAAGCTGCCTTCTGTATCTAATTTTGCAGAGGAGTACACTTTTCTTCTCATTTTGTGATGACTTTGCATTGTGTTTTTCACCAGCTTTACGAAAGCTTTTTTTATAACTTCTAGGTTTTGGACTTTGGTAGTCTATAACTTTATATATCAACTGTTTGGTTTTATTGATTGTCAGGAGAATGTCTAGATCTGAGAGTTTAGTTAGAAAAATTGATATATTATTGAATTCTCTTTTCGTCCCTGCCTTTTGATCTTTTAACGTGACAGACTGATTTCCCATTTGACATGTAGGCTGTGATCTGTTTCATGGAAGTTGGTTTTATGATCCACTGGGACCGACTTACACAAACAACACGTGCCCCATCATAACACAGATGCAAAACTGCCAAGGAAATGGGAGACCTGATAAGGAATATGAGAATTGGCGATGGAAGCCGTTTCAATGTGATCTTCCACGGTTTGATGCCAAGAAATTTCTGGAGCTGATGAGGGGGAAGACACTAGCTTTTATTGGAGATTCTGTGGCTCGAAATCAGATGGAATCAATGTTATGTCTTCTCTGGCAGGCAAGTGATAAGCATATTCTGTCAGTTCTGTCTCATAAGTACTT
This sequence comes from Erythroxylum reticulatum, assembly GCA_025504915.1. Taxonomy (NCBI): domain Eukaryota; kingdom Viridiplantae; phylum Streptophyta; class Magnoliopsida; order Malpighiales; family Erythroxylaceae; genus Erythroxylum; species Erythroxylum reticulatum. The sequence goes on along the minus strand of JANSVA010000007.1, from coordinate 32,457,251 downwards.
CTTTTGCTAATATAGGTTGTGGCAGTTCACTTTTTGGATAACTACAACCTAATCAACTGAAATTTTACTTCTGTAAGATAACCTAATCAACTGAAATTTTACTTCTGTAAGATAAGTACCCCCCTGGAGCTGGTCATTAGTGAACCTGCACTAACCGAAGCAAGGCCTATAGTTCTGATATCCCTTTCTGAGATGTCCCTCTAATCTGATGCCTTAGTTTCCTCTTTCTTCCTAGTAAATGTGTTAATTGACTGATTTGTGTGCGGCGTAGACATTATGATTTCAGCAGACATATTGAGACATTATGATTGGATGTGTTCCTAATAATGCTTGTTTTGTTTGCAGGTGGAAGCTCCAAAAAATCGAGGTAACCGAAAAATGCAAAGGTATTACTTTAGATCAACATCCACTATGATTGTTCGTATATGGTCCTCTTGGCTTGTTCATCAAACGTCGGAGAAGATTGACTTTGCTCCAGAGGGTGTTACCAAACTCCATTTAGATGCTCCAGATGAGGGTTTTATGGAGTTCATCCCAGGTTTCGATGTGATTGTTCTTTCATCTGGACACTGGTTTGCCAAGCAGTCAGTCTACGTTTTGAATAATGAAATTGTGGGAGGACAATTGTGGTGGCCGAAAAAATCTCCTCCAATGAAGGTTAACAACGTGGAAGCATTTGGGATATCTGTTGAGACAATTCTCACATCTCTTGTCACGCATCCGAATTACACCGGACTTACCATCGTTCGCTCCTTTTCGCCCGATCATTACGAAGGTGGGGCCTGGAACACGGGTGGATCGTGCACTGGGAAGGTGAAACCTCTTGCAGCTGGTGAACTAGTGGAAAATGGTTTTACAGATATAATGCACAAGAAGCAGGTAACAGGTTATGATCGTGCAATTAAGAAGAGAACTAATAAATCAAAGCTGAAGTTGATGGATATCACTGAAGCCTTCAGTTATCGCCACGACGGGCATCCCGGTCCATACCGAAGCCCTGATCCGAATAAGATAACAAAACGCGGTCCCGATGGACGACCTCCACCGCAGGATTGCTTGCACTGGTGCATGCCAGGTCCGGTTGATATCTGGAATGAACTTGTGCTTGAAATCATACAGAGAGAAATTGGTGACAGCAAGAGCTCATTTTCATAAGGTTGCTGAATGTTTTCTTGTACAAGCAACCTTTGCACATTCCTAGGTAACATGTTCAGTGACAATTAATTTATTGTAGAGTTTAAGAAAATAGATCAGTTCCATGTCTGATTCTTTGGAGGGAAGCTGAGATCCAGATCAGATTCAACATGCAGATAAACTATTGTATGTTTATGCGTGCTCTTCATTAAGATATACATCAATATGTACTTATAGAGAAACCCAGAGCTGTTTGATAAAATATTTACTATTATATATAAAAATTAATAAAAGTTCAAATTTTGCATTCATCTGTTCAGTTAATTGAAGTTTAGTCAGACTTGTCAATCTTAAATAAGACTACATCAAAGTAATAAGTCAGTATACCGGTAACTCGTAACTTGAAATTGTGATCTTATGATTGAAAGCGTATCCTCTTGATTGATTTGTTACATATTTATAATAAATTATTTAACTTAATTAAAAAGATAAGTCAAATTGATATCGGATTTAAAATTGTTTTATATTTTAAATTTTTTTATTTTAGCATTCAATTTTTATAATATTTTAAAATTATTATTTTTTAAAAGTTGTATAATTTAAATATGATTGATAAATGAATATTAACGTGGTATTTAATAGATACATAACATTAATAAAAATAATCTTTTAATATAAATTATATGATTTTTAAAAAGAAGTAATTAGATTAAAATTTTTAAAAAATTAAAAAATCTTAAATGCTTTCTCCCTCCCTCCAGTTCTTTCTTCCTATTTTTTTCAAAGTTTTTTAATTAGTTATTTTATTTTTTAAAATAATAATAAATATTTTTATTACTAATTATAATTATAATGAAATAAAACTAAAATTAAAATTAAAATTTATTTAAATATTTTATATAATATTTTTAATATATTAATAATATTTTTTATTTTTAAATAAATAATTTGACAATTATTATTTATAAACTAATATTTATTATATTTTTTAATTATAAAATCAAAATTTATTTGAAGTTTATATGTTTTGAAAATATATTTTATATTTATTAATCATTATTAAATTAAATTTATAAATTAAATTAAAATTGTGAATATTATTTATTATTATGATTTTTGGAGACATGGTTAAAAATATACAGTACAACTGTACAATATGACACTGAACTATTTTGTTATTTTTAAAAAAATCAAAGACTATTTCATAAATTTAAAAATTATCCAAAACAGAACTTAGTATTAACTAATACTTATATAGTATAGTAGTAGAACTCAATTCGATACCAAATTCAGTATGGTATTCGTAAGATTGGATAGATCAATTGCCAGGCTTACTTAGAACATAATAATTATTTGAATTCCGAATTAAATCTATATCTTAAGCCTTGTTAAATATCAATTCGAGCTGGAGATTCTAGCCCATACCTTACTTGTTCGTTTTGTCTTATTCGTGGGTCCCGCCCTATTTAATGATCATCCAATCGCCACCATCAATGGTAGAAACACTCAATTATTAACCTTACCGATCATTGACCGTTGATCTTCAGACGTAGCTTGAGTTTGTTAGAATGGGTTTCAGGAGATCAGGAGGTGTAATTTGAAATTCAAATCCACTTGGTTCTTCAGAGAAGCCAAGAAAAATCCTTAACAAACGCTCTTTAACGGTCCTTTTGTCTTCAAAACGGCTCCTCTCTCTCTCTCTGTTTTTTCAAGATTTCGCATCAAAGATCAGACCTTGTTTCTCGTCTTGACCAGAAACACTCGACCATACATTTTTTTCCAGGAAAGATTGATTTTTTTCCCAGGAAAATCTCATCTTTGCCAAGAAGCAAACATATCAAACATTTGGAATTGAAAGACCTGCCTGAAGCCATTCACCTCTCTCTCTCTCTCTCTCGGTTTTTTCTTCAGGTTAGTCCCCACACAACCAGAACCACTTCACTGATCATTCAAATTCTGTGTTTGTTTTTCGAGAAAATGTAGGAAAAGCTTGGAAATTTCACAAAAATCGATAAGCTTTTTGAGGTTCCGTATCCGTTTAAGCACTTCATCTGAGAAAAATCTACAATATCCTTCAGCTAATGCTCATTTTTTAGGTCACGATTAGCGTTGAATTCTTAATAATTTAGAAGAGCTTAGATTGGTTGCTTGTTTTATTATTTACCGGTGATTTGATTGATCATAATGGGGTAAATGAAATCGATGAAATCGCTTTTAGTGTAGAATTGGGCATGATTTACATCGTAAATGCAGCTAAGTTTGTTCCAATTTTGCCCATGATAAACTTAGTAAGTACTTTAAGGCTTCCATTGTCCACTATGATCTCATCATGGTTTACGTATATGGTAATGCCATCAATTATTAATCTCTTAAGAATTGGTGCATTTTAGGAAAGGAGTTCATGAAAATAACATCCAGTCCAAGTGTTTGTCAATGAATTTTGATTTTGTTTTTCACTATTCTTATCTTGTTTGCTTTGTTGGTTTTGAAATGTGTACAGAGGTTTTCTTTGGCAGCTAAAAATGTCCAATCACCAAAATGATCCACTTCTGCAAGTGGAAACAACTTGTGGGTCTCTTCTATGTGAATTGCAGGTTTGTAGGCCTCATTGACCTTGCAGATGATTTCATAGTTGTAGGCCTCATTGACCTTGCAGTTGATTTCATAATTTATGTTCTCATACATAAAATATCCTTTGGCAACTGTAATCACAAATTCAAAATTTTTTCACCTGCTACACTACTAAATTTCAGATAATATGGGATGAAGTTGGGGAGTCCGATACTGATAGGGATAAAATGCTGCTTGAGCTTGAACAAGAGTGCCTACAAGTGTATAGAAGAAAGGTGGATCAGGCAAACAAGAATAGAGCTCAGCTAAGACAAGCTATTGCCGAATTTGAAGCAGAACTTGCAGCAATATGCTCCGCTATGGGGGAAAGACCCGTACATATTAGACAGGTTAGCTTAAATGGAAATAAACTCTTTTGGTTTCTACAGCTAAGGAGTGTCCGTTTGCCTCTACAGCTGTTGTGTTTACTATTTGATGCAATACTACAAAGTTTTGTATTTTTTATTATGAAATTAAGAGTACAAAAGTTAATTTTCACCTCAAAAAATCACATATGCTTAGGACAGATGATGAACTTGTTAACTGCAATTCACACAGTAATTGCTTTGAAGACATTTGGACTTGTACCCAATTAATGGAGCTTCTAAATCATGGAAAACTTAATGTGCAATAAAATTTGAAAGTGAAGTTACCTAGTAAAAATCTAACAATTGAAATGACTGTGACCTTGCTGATTCCAATATAATAAGTTTGCTCCTGGAGCAGCCTGATAAAAGTGCTGGAAGCTTGAAGGAAGAGTATCAAACAATTCTTCCACAACTGGAGGAGATGCGAAAGAGGAAATCAGACAGAAAAAGTCAGTTTGTTGAAGTTTTAGGAGAAATAGAGAAGATGTCCAGTGAGCTTCATGGATCTGCTGTTCATATGCAAGTGGATGAAACTGATCTATCCTTGAGAAAGCTTGAAGAGTTAAACAGACAATTCCATGCCCTACAAACCGAGAAGGTTGGATTATTCTTTATATTGCCATCTTCAGAGCTGAGTTCTTGCTTGTAAATGATGGTCAGTGACTGACTTGTGTATCTATTTTTCAGAGCCATCGATTGAAGCAGATTCAGGAACATCTGGATACTTTGAACTCACTTTGCTCAGTTCTTGGTATGGATTTCAAGCAAACCGTAACCGAAATTCATCAAACTTATGGGGTTCAGGAAGGATTTAGGAACATAAGTAATGATGCAATTCAACATTTGGCTACTGCAATATGCAAACTGCGGGAGATTAAAATAAATAGGATGCAGAAGGTAATTTTAGTTCAACTCCTTGTTCATATGTATGGTAAACAACATAAGTATCTTGTTAAATGTGTCCTTGTTTATGACAGCTTCAAGATCTTGCAACAACAATGTTGGAACTGTGGAACTTGATGGATACTCCTATAGAAGAACAGCAAATATTCCAGAATGTTACTTGTAACATAGCTGCATCAGAACCTGAAGTAACTGAACCAAACACTCTCTCTTTGGACTTCATCAAATATGTGAGTCACATGCTGGACCTACTTATTTTTATTTTTCTGTGTGGTCTCCCGGCTTCAGCTTTGCAAAAGGCTGGATGTATGATCTTACAAGTGAAAAATTTGTAGGTTGAGGAAGAAGTATCCCGGTTGGAAGAGTTGAAATCGAGCAAGTTGAAAGAACTTGTTCTGAAAAAGAGATCAGAACTTGAGGAGATCTGTAGAAAGACACATTTGATTCCAGAAGCAGATACCGGGATAGAATATGCTATTGAAGCCATAGATTCTGGTACCAGTCTTAACAAAGCAAAATGCTAGAAGCACGTTAATGCTATTTTATCTTTTATCATTTACTTGATGTTCATGTCATTGCAGGGACTATGGACCCAGCTAGTGTCCTTGAACAGATAGAACTTCAAATTGCAAATGTTAAAGAACAAGCTTTTAGCAGGAAAGATATACTTGAAAAGGTTGAGAAATGGCTGGCTGCCTGTGAGGAGGAATGTTGGCTTGAAGAGTATAACAGGGTAAAATGTCTCCTTCATTGCTTTGTCTTTTTGAGTTGTTCCTGCTTATCATTTTGTGGTGTCACAGGATGATAACCGCTATAATGCTGGAAAAGGTGCTCATCTTACCCTGAAACGTGCTGAGAAGGCCCGATCTTTAGTTAATAAGCTTCCAGGTACATGTTCTCTTTTTACATCATCGGTTAGTTTGGATAACTTTGGTTGTTTATTTGAATCCTGGAAATTGCTCTCTCTGCATGGAACCACCAGTGTGACTGTATGATTAATAAATAATTAACAAAACACTTTACTGTGTCTCAGGTATGGTGGAGGCTTTGGGCTCAAAAACTGTTGCATGGGAAAATGAGAGAGGGATTGAGTTCTTATACGATGGTGTAAGTCAAATTTCCTTTCTTGAGGTTTAGCTCCTGAATTTTTGGCCCCTTTGGTGTGTGCAATAGTCTTTTTTTTTTCCATGCTCTTTTCAAATCTGGCTGCTAACTAGCTTTACTAAACATTTCTCAGGTTCGGCTTCTTTCAATGCTTGAAGATTACACAGTGTTGCGTCAGGAGAAAGAAGAAGAAAAGCGGAGGCAACGAGTATGGAACTTTCATTTTAGTTAATCGCATTTCTTAAGCACTAGCCTGTACTGTGTATGCATAGAATAATTAACCTTGTAAATCAAGGCAATTTTATTTAGCACAAAGATAGAAGTGGAAAAAAGAAGAAAAAGAAGAGAAAGGAAACATATGCTAATGAAGCCTGTTACCTCTGCCTCTTTAATACAGGATCAGAAGAAACTACAGGTACAGCTCATAGCAGAGCAGGAAGCACTTTATGGTTCAAAACCAAGCCCTTCAAAGTCCCAAAGTGTGAAGAAAACACCTAGGTTTTCAACTGGAGCTGCAAGTAACAGAAGGCTCTCTGTTGGTGGAACAATGCTTCAAACTCCTAAATCCTCCCGGCAAGGAAAGAAAGGCGAGCGCATGCATCAGGACTGCCAGGATGATGCCTTTTCAATTACATCAACTGGTAAGTCCATCTGTGAAGTTACACAATGCAGAGGAATTGGAATCAGGAGATTTTTGCTAAATTGCTTTCATTTTTCTTCTTATTTTTGTCTTTTGCTGAAGAGGATATAATTGAAACTGAGCAATAACAGCTTGCCAATCTCCCTCGGGGTCTGGGAAGAACATCAACTGGTTCTTCACTATATTTACTAATTTTTGAAGAAGTAGGTCCTATTTCTTTGAGTTCTTCTGTTGGCTATATTAGATAACATTTTTACCAACAAAAATATTAACAGAAAACCTTACGTTGTTCATCTTGAAATGCCAATAATGCTTCTGTGATTGTTGTATTAAATAGTATGGACTAGTGGTCACAGTTTTTACAGTGTGTTTAGAGTCCTCTGTTGATACAAACTCTTTTTCCCTTACAACCGCAGGCAGAAGAGGGTCAGATATTGCTGGTCTTAATGTTGAAAAACATTATTTCACTACTTCAAATGCTCGTGAACCGGAATCTCCATTGATACGGAAGCCTTTCTCGCCTATATCCTCAACAACATCATCAAAATCCAATATGTTGGAAGAAGCAGCAGCCATGGCACATGGTGACTTAAATAAGGCAATTCCACAAAATAATCTCTCCTTCACAACTCCTTCAAAGACAATTTCTTCTGCATATGAAGAGAATAGGACTCCAAAGACCATACCAATTCCTGTGCCCACAACACCTTCAACAGTCTCAATTCCAATGCAGACTACTATCACCCCAGTTGTCCAATCAGCTTATGGTGCTTATCCAGTTGAAGAACAAGACCCTCCTGAAGAGATTGAATATTCATTTGAAGAAAGAAGAGCCAGATATGTTCTCCCTAAAGCACATATAAAGTCACTAATACAAGTTTAGTGTTCTTAATCTTTAGTTGAAACTTGAAGCAGAATCTGTCATTGAATGTTACCTTTGCTTTTGGTTCTCTATTTTGGATATTCATAATTTGAGAACTTGTCTTCTTAGTGTATTACAAGTCAATTGCAATTGGCTTTCTAGTCTACGTTGAACCTAACGCAGACTTTGTTGTTAAAGTTGTTTTCTTGATCAATTTTAGTCAACTCACGCTATTTTACTATTGGTATTTCCTGGATGCAGCCAACTTGTGTGTTTTAAGATTAGAAAACAGAAGGAAATGCAGTCTCCACTCTCCAGTGTTTCATTTCTGACATGACAGAAAGTTAGAGAGGTAACAAATTGATGAGGCCTGATCTGAGTGGATAGATAAGTTACAACTGGTTCAATTAAAATAATATTATTTTATTTTAAAATTAAATTAAAATTTGGATCTTTTATACAATTACACTAAATTTAATTAGATATGATTTATTAGTAACTTTTTATTATTATCATAATGTGTTCAAATAAGATATGTTCAAATCTTTAATTATATTGATTTTACTTTTAGTAATTTTTAAAAAAGAGATGAACTTTTTTAATATTTTAAATATAACTTATAAATTACGTCTTTTAAATAAATTATAAAATTAGTCAAAACTTTTATTAAGTAAGACATTAAATTCTTAATATTAAAGAAATTTACACTTGAAATTTTAATTTCAAATATTAAAATTTTTTAAAAATCATATTTAATTAGTGAAGCAAAAAAAGGATTTTTTAAATATTTAATTTCCTTTTAACTATAACAGTTTTTCTTTCTTAATTGGAAATAACATCTCGATTAGTTAGATGTAAGGTTGCATTCTACTAGACCTCTTCAAATTTCGAGTTTTAACAAGTTATCTCGATTAGTTAAATGTAAGGTTGCATACTACTAGACCTCTTCAAATTTCGAGTTTTAACAAGTTTTCTTTCTAGAGGTTTTCAACAATACGAAAGGCAAACTGAATTTACTTTGGTTGGTGGCATTAGGTGAGAAGTTATCTTTACCTTATGGTGTTTATACATATAGGCCTTTTCCAACCTGCCAAGTCAAATATTAACCAAGTTTTATAGGTCATCTTAACCTCCAAAAGCTGAAGTAATCTATATTTCAGGTTTAAAATAAACCTTTTTTTCTTAAAATTGTGATTTATTTTTTAAATATTTATTAAGCAAATCCTTAAATACATATAATAGTTAGCTTAAATATTTTTTTATAATATTTGTGTCTTTAATTATCTTATTTATTTCATATTTTTCAATTACTTATGTGTTTTTTATTTATTTATTTTATATCTTATTTATTTATTTACTTTTATCTTTTATTTTTATTTTATTATTTTCATTTAAACAATTTATTGTTTATATAATTATCCATTGTTTTTTAGTAAAAAATTTTAATCTCTTAAAAATTATCTTTTTATTAATTAAAGATAAGACTGTTTATTTCTGAACCTTTTCATACTTTGCATATTAAAGAAATTCTTATTAGAATATTATGGTTGTTGTTGTTGTTTTTTATTTTTTATTTTTTATTTTTTTCTTTGCTTCGTATGGATCATTTAGAAACTACCTCTCTATTAGTTAGGGATTATACTGTGTATTACTAGACCTTCTCAGACTCTATCCCTCAGCACGATTTCTACTTAATATTGTTGTTGTTGGATTATTTAATAATTTATAAAACATATATTTTTTAAAAATTACTTAACAAATCGTGTATTTTTATTCAAATCATCATCATCGTCACCAAATTCGAAATCTCGCAATAAAGCGAAGTTTGGGGAGGTCTGATAGTACGCAGCCTTACCCTTACATAATAAAAAGACTATTTCCGATAGACTCACATATAAATGAGACAATATAAAAATGATACAACTTACAGAAAAAAAGGTAAAACTAGTATGGAAAAATTTTATGTAACTAAAATTACAATAAATACATAAATAAATAAAATAGAATTAATAATAATAATAAATAGAATTAATAATACAAATAACAAAAAATATAAATATATTACTTATAAATTTTAATATGTCTCTAAAAAAATAATAATAATTCAAATTTTGAGTCATTCTTTTTATTTAAATTCATTCCAAAGTTGGATTCAAAACTCAATTAGCCCGAACTTAAGACAACCTTTGTACCATTTTTAGTCTATACTTCATTCTCTTAAATTGGAACTTGGAAGAATCTTAAAGGTTACTTTTACCAGTTGGACCATTCCATTGTCTCTGACACAGACACTAACTGGCTAAGGTTGCTTCTGGTTTGGTCATCTTCAACCTTTTCCTCTCTGGGTTTAAGGTTACTATGTTGTCTACAGTGGCTCAGACAGTAAATTCTCTGAAATGAGAGGGCAATTTACTTGGATTTTTTTTATATAGTCAACTTTAATTTTTGGCTAAAGAGACAAAGAAGATGTCAGTAGTTGAAAAATGGGATGGTTCCAAGTTAGCTTTACAGCTTTAGGAAGAACTATTTTTTATGGTTTAAATTATAAATAATTAATTTTAATAATTAAAATAAAAAGTAATTTCCTTTTAATATATTAAATTTTACTTGATCTGGAATTTAATATTTTTTAAATCCAATTTATTAAATTTCCAAGACGGACGTGAACCATTTTCTTAACCATAATTTATACTTTTCAATAATGGAATTAAAATATTGATTATTTTGTTTAATTTCACAATATTAAATTAAATCAACAATGGTTTATGTTTTCTATTTTAATTTTTTTGTATTTTCCTACTTTATTTATTTCCTCTTCCTTTTCTTGCAAAACCCTAAATTCATTCGGCTTGTAAGAAATTCTTTACCATCACAGAAATATTGTTTTGCATTTTCTGAGCTTTTAATTTTTCTTAATTTTTGTGATTTTTTTGTCAAATTCATCCGTTGCCATTGAAGCTCTGTGCAGCACCTGCAATGGCGGATTTCTGAACCCTAGAAGGCCAACTATTTTATTCTATACTATTCACTTCCTGATCTTTGAAGATTCAACCAAAACGATTTTTTTTAAAATTTTCTTTGAAGCGAAGTATCTAGTTCAAGTTCCCCCTCCATAAAGCTGTGATTTTTAGAAAAAATTCCTGTCTTGTTGGTGTTGAAATAACCACCTGGAGTCCCAAGTTTGGATCTTTCAGGTTCGTGAGGTTTCAGGGATTTAAGGGTTTTAGAGGGTTTTGAGTGATCTATGAGTAAATGGAAGCAGCAAAGGGAATGAGCATAGGAGTGACTGTGAAAGGAGATGAAGTTCCGGAGACCTACATAATGGCTCCAAGGACTGAAAGTTCTACGCCGAACCCGAATCCAAACTCGACCCCGAACACTAATCAGTTTGTTGCTGCTCTTACCGTGGTTCAACCGTCGTTAGCCACGGACGGTACGGCGGTGAAGAAGAAGAGAGGGAGACCCAGAAAGTACGGGCCTGGCGGGTCATTAGCGATAACGACGGCATTGTCGCCGATGCCGATATCCTCGTCGGTTCCTCTCACCGGAGAGTTTTCCACTTGGAAGCGGGGTAGAGGACGGCCTCTAGAGTCAACGAAGAAGCAGCATAGTTACGAATACCAGAAAAGCCCAGGTACATAGATCAAAAGTCTCTCTTTTATACTTTTTTCATAATTTCACCAACTGTTGAACTATTGTTTTGACTGTTATTATACGTGGAACTGTAACCTCTGAACACATTGTTTGTTGCTTTACTATGTATGAGGTCCTGTATCTGTCTGTTCGATGGTGATATGGGTTTATCTGTTGCTGATGATGATGCAAAGTCTTATGTGGGACAAAGGTTTTATCCTTTGTTTTGTATTGGGTATTGGAGCCGAAGTATAGAAGGAAATTTTGTTTGAGTTTGATGTGAGAGTGAGAGTGGGACCGTTCTTTTCTGATACTTTCTTGCGTCAAGTGGGGGAGAGAAGAAGATATGGATGAGGACAACGTCTTGGGAAGGCATCTTCTTTTTTTTTTTTTTTTAATGTTCTTACATTACAGGTATATAACGCTTGTACTTGCAGTGAATGGAACAAAAGTAGAGTTCTGAGAAATGTTTTTCCCAATTTGACAGACTTTGTTGGAAGGGTAAAGAACAGCTAGGACCATATGGCTGTATCTAGATCTACCTTAGGCTAGTAATATTTTTAATAGGTTAGTACTGATGACTCTGGTTATGAATTTTATAAGGGGTCCAACTTCAAATGTGTTGAGTCTGCAAGATGAAAAAGCTATGCAGAAGAACTAGAGTTACAATAATGCAAATGGTTGTCAAACTACTCATAAAACTTCAGCAGGTACTTGGTATATTATCTGCTCATTCTAATCAATGTGGGGTAAATGGTTTCCCATATTTGGACTTCCAGAAAAAATTATGTCAACTGGAAGCAGCAATTTCACTTTATGCCAAAATGTTTTGTAATGAGGAGCTTAATTATTCTAAAACCAAGTTATACAAATACTTCGTTCTTTTCCGGTTCTTGGCTGGGTCATCGAGGCTGGGTCATCGACTAGTTGAGCAATCACTGATATCTAGTTTTTTACTTGATTGACTTGCCAGCTTTGAACACCAATCTTTTGGCTTCATTTCTGTTCTACAGTACTACTTCCAACTGTTGATACATCTTTGTTATGGTTGGTTACACTTCAAAACTGCAAGGTTTCTTTTACTGTCGTACTGATTTTCTAAGAT
>JANSVA010000007.1:32409201-32420952 GCA_025504915.1 Erythroxylum reticulatum | reverse complement strand
GAAAATACAAGAATATGACGAAATGAAAGAAGCATGAGAGTGCAAATCGTGATTGACTAAAATGACCATAATTTGATTGTGTTTGGGCGAGAGAGGAACCGTTTCGTAGTCACGTGCACGTCGAATTAAAGCCTTCTCCCGGCTACCTGCTTGTGGCACACGAAATCCAAAAAGTATAATCGTTTTGTTAACGTAGTAAACTTCGATTTCTCTGTTTTGTTCATAGGACCCTCGAGCCAATTGTTATGCATTGCATCTTAGATGTTCAAGTATGGTGCATAATAAAGTGTCATGTTCATGGTTGAAGTTTATGCTGTGTATTAAGTTTGAGTAGTGTTGATCAGTGCTAAATTGTTTGAATAATGTAAGACTGCTAATATTGCTAAATATACATATACATATGCTTGAATATATGGCCAATTGCCAATGGCTATATATATATTAGCCACTGAGCTGTATAGCTCACCCCATTATTATCTCCTCAAGTGCAGATCAAGAAGACAAGTGATCTTTGCAAGGCAATTGGGAAACTTCCAAGATAGTAGTTTTTGTCACTAAGTTAGTTTGCTCACTTTTGGGATAGCTTTTTAAACATGTAAACATCGAGCATCCTGTATATGTTGTTTTTGGGGTTAAGCCCTTGTTTAAAGTGTACTAATGTAATTGAGTGATTGTATGAGTTTCTGTTGCTTGGGAAAATGAGTTAAAAATAAAGAAACTGCAAAGTCCCTAGGTGTGTGTGCATGTTTCTCTAGTAGATATTCAGTTCTTAATCTAAGCCTCTCATCGGTGTAGAGGTTGTGTGTTATCTTCCAAGGGAAACTAGACTAATTGAGACTAAATTAGTTAAAGTTGTCCTCTGAAAAGTCGTAGTTAAATTGTCCAGCTTTCAATCGATATATAGTGTAGAAACTTTGGACTTCGGAATCGAAAGTTATGGTCTTAGTAAGGGGCATCGTCTGTAATATCGTCATATCGTCTGTGCTGACGTCATTCGTCTTAACAGATGCATTGTCTGTAATGATGTCATATCGTCTGTGATGACATCTTTTGTTTTAAGAGATGCATCATCTGTGATGACGTCATCCGTCTTAAGAGATGTATTGTCTGTGACGACGTCATTCGTCTTAAGAGATGTATTGTCTCTGTTGACGTCATTCGTCTTAAGAGATGAATCATCTGTAAAGACGTTTCGTCTTAAGAGTTACATAGTCTTAAGACCTTGCTTCGTTTTGAGTTGATCCCGCATCGTCTTAAGACCTTGCTTCGTCTTAAGTTGATCCCGCATCGTCTTAAGACTCTGCTTCATTTTAAGTTGACCCTGCTTCAACTTAAGACTTTTGCTTCGTCTATTCTTTTGTTTCATCTGGTCCTCTTCTCTTCGTCTATTCCTTTGTTTCGTCTGCCCTTCTCGCTTCTTCTGTTTTTTGTTTCGTCGGCCTTCTACGTTATGACCGAGACTTCTTCCTCTGTCTACTATTAATCTAATATCATCGTCTGGTCCATTTTGACTCTTCAAATGATAGATTATGTCTTCACGATCTTCACGAAAGTAGTAGATTTTGAAGTCCTCTTTTAAGTTACCCCAAAAAACACCCAAATTCGATACCTATGATGAAGGTCATTATAGTGTCCCCAAAGCAGGTTTAGTGTAGTCGAGGGCAAGTACTACTTTATATTATTTGTGTCCGAATGTTTGAGTTCCGAAAACGAGATTCAACAGTTATATGTCAGTTACATTATTATTATTTTCCAATAATCAAAATAATATTTTAGTAAAAATTTCATTAAAATGTGAGGCTACACAAATTTACTTTTCTTAGTTAAAAATCACAAGAATGAAAAAAAAATCAAAAAGTATATGAAAATTAAAACTTTAGGGTATAATTATCTTTTCGTCCCTCAATTTTTCCGTTATTAAGAATATCAATTTTAACCCAGGTTGATAAGATCACAAGCCAAAATTGTTCGATACTAGCCCGATTAGACTTGTAGCTTGATTGTAATATCAAAAATTACGTCGTTTATTAATTTTTAAATATATATATATGGTGAGTCAGGCTGACTCAGTCAGTCCAAGCCAGTTGGGCCAGCTTTGAGAATAGGATTATTAACATTAGGCTGTTTTTTTTTTAATTCAGTTTTTTAAATACTAAATTTTAAATTTTAGTTATGTTTATAAAATTGAGTAAATTTTAATTTTCTTTTACAATTAACCCATTAATTTATCAATTTGTACGAGGAAATTTTCAAGACCCGGCCCATGAACGAAAACCCTAACCCTAACAATCACAACACCTCCACATATATAAACCCCAAACTCGTGCCTTTTCATCTTTCCCTATTCTGCCGAGCTCGCCGTTGCCGAAAAGAAGCCGCCCCGAGAACTTCGGTCACTTCTTCTGTAAGGTGCTCTGAACTTATCGACTTGATATTAGAAGGTTTTTCTGGGTTTTTGTTTATACATGTTTTCATGCATAATTTGTGAAAATTCATGTCTGTGGATTTCTTCTCTGATTAAAGCAGTACGAGAAAATGGCGGCAGCTTACGGAGCTATGAAACCAACGAAGCCGGGATTGGAGGAATCCCAAGAGCAGATTCATAAGATCAGAATCACTCTCTCATCTAAGAATGTCAAGAACCTCGAGAAAGGTTTGTTCTTTTCTATATTTATCTTGTATTATGCTTGTCAAAGAACTCTGCTTTGAACTGGAATGCGTAATTTTTTTGCTTGATTAGACCCATTTCACTTTCATCACTTAAAAATTGTTTACTGTAATTGTGATGTGTACAGAAACCATCTTGATGGTATATTTGAGCTGCTGTATTTTTTTGTTGTGGTTAATTGTAAAGAATAGTAGTGTTTGTTGAATTTGGTGTTACTTTGTTTAAATGAGCAGTCTGTGCTGATTTGGTTCGTGGTGCTAAGGATAAGAGATTGAGAGTTAAGGGACCAGTCAGGATGCCTACCAAAGTTCTTCACATTACCACCAGGAAGTCTCCCTGTGGTGAAGGTAATTTATCTTGCAACTAAACTATTTTGACAATTACCAACTATAATTGCTTGAGAAATGTGTGGTTTTCTCTAAATTCAAATTTCACATTATCTCTGTATTAGTTTAGAAACAACCCTTTGGATTATTTTTAAGAAGCTTTTTTGTTTTGAGGTCCGTTAGTGTGTGACTGGTTGTGGTATAGTTTGAGGAGATTAGTTTCTTCATCTTTTTTGTTTTAAAATCCAGGAACCAACACTTGGGACAGATTCGAGTTACGAGTCCACAAGCGTGTCATTGACCTTTTCAGTTCACCTGATGTGGTGAAGCAGATCACTTCCATTACGATCGAACCTGGTGTTGAAGTTGAAGTTACTATTGCAGATTCGTAAATGTTCCGTGCTTCTTTAGTATTTTGTTAACATCTCTTATTAAGCTTTGGTTCAATGGACGGTGGATTACAACAAATGGATGAGTCCTTGCGGTCTTGAGACAGTCCTTGTAAGTCTAATGTAGTATTGGCTTTGAAATTAAATGACAATTCATATCCTCTGTATGAATGTATGAATGAAGTCACAATCAACAAACTATCGATGAGTATTCACTTACGAGCAGATCAATAATTTGCAGATAAAATTGTTAGTGAGGGCTAATGATCGTTAAGGCTATACTATTGAGCGTCAATTGTACAAAACTCGACCACACCGACTTTTGAAAATGAACAAACCATATTAATGAAATTTCTGTTTCTGCAGATCAATCAAACTTGCATCTGCATAATCCATAGTAAAACCTTTGGACTACCCTTCTTTGCTTGCAACATCTAACCCGATTAAGGCCAGACAGGTGGCTGATACAAATGGAGCTAACAAAATTTTGCATAAGATGTTTAACATATTACCAATAAACGTAATCTGAATTCTGTAATCCAAATGCCATAATTTGGGATCAAATAAGAATTCTTAAATGTATAATAAAATTACAAAGGAGACTCAAAACGGATTCATTTCAACTATTAAAAGATGTTCACTGTCCCTCTTCACTGCCAACACAGAACAAAAAGAACTTCTAGAACTTCTGAACTCTGAGCAGTACAACACTACCGAAAGGTACCGTCACAAAACAATTTTTTGCCTAAGCCACAAGAGTGCTTGCAGTGGTGGACTCGCTGCAAAACAAGATCATAGGAATGCGTCAAGAGTGGAAGGAGTTAAGCAACAAAAATCAAAATAAGAGAGTAAAGTAAAGAATAACTCAAGGTTTTGTTAAACAGATGATCATGAAACAGAAGCACAAGCAGCCCACAGATGATGTGATCATGGAATTCAGTATACCAGCAAGTTTAACGACAAAGGTAACAATAGTACATGGTTCCTACAGAGTACTATAATCCCTAGTTAAGTACCTATCATCTTTTTCCGTCGATTGAACTTTGATAAACATGGTTAACCAAGGCCTGTATTTGGAGTTTCCCTGGGGTTGGTAAGTTCACCCTAACAAATTCTCAAATTATGGGTAGAGGAGTGCCCAACGTAGCTCTTTTGATAATTCAAAATCACATTAATGGCTTCTACTAAAGCATATGGATCAAAGAAGCTACATCTGTAATATAAATGAAAACCTACACAGCAGCAGTTTCAAAATTTTCTGCTGTTGTTTTCGCAGTTCTAATACACACGAGTATGGACGAGAAAGAAAACAGATTATGAAATATATAACTTTAAAAAGAACATCTCTGCCATCTCTGCCCTTATTTAAGAAAGAGGAAATAGATCGATTATAATTATAAATAAAGGATAGTGCCTCGACTCTGCATGTCTGCATTCGAGTAAATGAATTGTTACTTGTTGGATCAATATATCAACATAACAAGACTTACTATTTCCAGACAGGTGGAAGCTTCTTTGTCTTCTTGTAATAACGGGCCAGCCTATGAATCCTGCTCTCCACAAGGATCAATCGAAACTTAGAATCCTTATCTTTCCTGTTTCTCTCCAAATGCTTTCTAATAGCTACGGCCTTCTTGATGAGATGGTACAAATCCTCAGGGATTTCAGGTGCAAGACCTAATGAGTCAAATCAAAACAATATAATAAAAGCTTTATTACCCTGTCGTCAATCAAGCTAACCATTTAACCTCAATTCGGACAGTCTTGGCTTACTCATACCCATATAAATGTAACCTAAACTTTTTTTCATGAATTAGTACTTAGGGCATTCAACTAAACCCACTTCATTACACTCAGCAACAATCAATACTACCAAAAAGACCATTTTTCTCTTCCAATCCACTTAATTGTATTCCGAGAGAGCAACAAAACTTATATGAACGACAGCAAAAAGTTACCACTGGCTTTAAGGATGCGCAGAATCTTGCTTCCGGTAACACTTTTGACCTGAGCAATACCATGTGAGTCACGAAGAATTACACCAATCTGAGATGGAGTCAGACCCTTCTTAGCAAATTTGCAAATGCTGTCCTCCACCTTATACAACGAGAAGATCAAAATCATACATTTTTACTCAATAATTTAAATCTCACGTCCTAATCCGCAATCTCAATCATGTATCACCAAGTATAATACAATCCACCAAGGCTAAGTTCAATGTCAATTCTCCGAAAACAAGATCAATTATAATGTAGACAAGAGCTCGTTCCAAAACAACTATAGATAGAAAAGATTGAACAAAAACTGAAAAAGAGAAAACTTGGGAGTTGAAGAATTACATCTTGAGAAGAGATCTTAAGCCAACTTGGTGGAGTCCTCTTGTAAGGCAGGGCAGAAGCTGAAATACCCTTACTGCAGCAAAACCACTACAAACGTTAAATACTACAGTGCATGCTCAAATCTTTTATCTGCAGACATAAACATGCAAAAAGAGAGTTAAAGAGCCGGAATTGGATTTACCCGCGACTGTGCATACGACCCATGATTGCGGCGACGGCTACAGCGACAAGGAAAAGGAGCACTTACCACTCTGCGTGAACTTCTGCAACTAGCCCCAAACCCTAGCAGTCATTGATGGTTTTGGCGACATCACCATTGAGATTGGGCTTTTCAACGATATGGCCTCCTTTGTTTTGGACTTTAAAGCCCAAGACTTTAAGAATCCAATTTTTTTAGGGTTTGTACTAATAAGGTAATGTCAGTGATGGCATTGGGCTCAATAAAGTTTGGGCTACAAAATTTTTATAAAGGCTTGGGCCAGAACTAAGGCCTTAATAGGCCCAAGACTCACAATCCGAAGCTCAATCATGCCTAAGTCAAATCGATTGTTTTTTAAATTTAAATTTTCATAATTTCATAATTTTACTTAAAATAATATCATTTTATGTTTGACATATTTAAACTTTAGGTGAGGTAACATGAATCAAATTTCAACTTGAAGCTCGGAAGTAAAAGAAACCCGTACCTTACCCGAATTTGGTCAATTTTATATAAGTCTATTGAAGAGTCGATTCGAACCTGAACAAAATTGTCATTCTTAATATGATATAGATTTTTAAGTATTAAGAAGAAAATTAGTATTTATAACATGTTTTGAAATATATTTTATTTATATTTATGAAATTAATATAATATGTACAATTAACATAACAATAGAGAAGTAAATAACAATATTTATAAATAAGATACAAAAGAATTTTAATATTACAAAAAGAATTAGAAGTAACTTTTATCAAATAAAAATAAGATTTCGAGTCATTTGATATTAGATCAAGTCCGAATCATTTAGCAAAAGTTTGAACTCAATCAAAGAACTTGATCCAAAACTTTTGCTCAAGCTTGGACTCAAATTAAACCCTAGTTGTATAAGGACATATGAGCTTAGTTTGGTTCGTCTAAATTTTTATTTTTAAAATAAAGATAAAAATAAAATTATTTTACTAAAAAACTCAATTTTTAAAAATTTTTGGAAGCTTGACAGTTAAAACTTTGAAAAAATTAAGTCGGGTCCAAAGCTAATTAAATCGGGTCAAATTCGTTAACTTCGGGTTAGAGCCGTGTTATGTCTAACTAATTGCCACCCCTATGGCTGTAGGAACTATAATGAGTTTATGTAATTGAGTATAAACACATCATAATTATCATTCAAGAGTAGATAATTGGAGATATGATTCGAAGGGCCTACTAGTTTTCTTGTTGTAGGTGATGAGTGATACGTTTTAACTTAATTATCAACTCTAACTATGATTGTGGGGCTAATGATATATTTTTATTTATTTTTAAAATGTTTTTTATTAAAATTATCAAAATAATACGTAACGTTTTTGTTGAATTATTTGAATTAAATTTATTATAAAAATCAAATAAAAGCAATTATATAAATTTAGTGTATAGTAATTTTTTATTAGAATGACTCATAAATAAACTCAACAAAAATTGTATTTTAGTAAAAATATTTTTATGTAATTCCAATTTATAAAATGTTTTTTAAAATAAGTAAAATTATAAAAGATATAATAATTTTAAATTTATTATAAACTAATTAAGATGTTTAAATGTTAAAAGACTTAGTGATAAAACAGTATTATTTTAATATTATACTAAAACAGTATTATTTCAATATTACAAATATGCTATTGGTCCATGATTTAATAACTTTAGTGTTAGACAAATTCCGTCTTGACAAGAAGTTGAAGGTAACGTATTTAAAACTAAAATGAAAGTTAAATCCGTAAAACAAGAGATTTAAGGTTTAAAATATTTAATCGGTATTAAATTGTCATAAAATCGGTTAAAGACTCAATAAAATTGAAGAATTTAAAAACTGAATGAAAAAGATTGTCATTGCTTATTAAAAATTAAATTTTAATTAAAAAAAGAGGTTGTTAAATGAAAAAAGTTGTTTTATTTTAATCTTACAAATGTGTTAAAGGTCCATGATATAATAACTTTAGTATTTATACAAATTTAGTCTAATTCAACTTAAAATTAACAAGTTAATTAAGTTTAAGAAGATCAAACTTCCTCTTCGAAATTACATTAAAATAATTTTATTTTAATCTTATAAATATGCTATTAGTTCACAATATAATAATATCAATTCGATATGATTTGACTCAAAATTATCGATTCGATAAACAGAAGGAAAATTTATGAACTAACTCTATCAAACCAAAAATTGTAATACGTAATGGTATCTTAATTACATGTTTCGGATCAAACATGAAAAGGCAAGAAACGAAGAAATGCGGAAATACTTAATTTCGGTCTCCATAACTTCAAACAAACTTTCCGAAGCTGAAACAACCACGAATTCACCGCAGTTTACGGGATCTATTCTCAATGATGCAGGTAAGGTCTTTCTATATTTTTCTCAAAACGTAAGCTCTCTTAACGGGTCAGAGAATCCTTGTGCTTACGGTTGATTATATGAGCAACTGTCGGAAACCTTAACCTTTATATATAACTTTCATGTCGGACTTTCCCATCACAAGACTGATATGGGTTCGGTCCACACTGATTGAGATCCATTTTCTATCTGGACTTTGACCTATTGATTTAGATCATTTATTAGGCCACTTTATTATCTTTTTTTGAATTAAATTACGTAATTTAACCGATAAATTATTAAAAACCAAAAAATTCAACTAATAATTGTCCAACTTTATGAGAAAAGACAAAATTGTCCAACATGATTTTTACTATTAAACTGACCAAACCGATTTGTTTTTAAAACATTGGTTGAAACACTTCAAACTTCTTCTTCAAAATTACACTAAATCGATTTTATTTTAATCTTACAAATGTGTTAAAGGTCCATGATATAATAACTTTAGTATTTATATAAATTGACTCTAATTCATCTTAAAATTAACGAGTTAAGTAAGTTTAAGAAGTTTAAACTTTCTCTTTAAAATTACATTAAAATAATTTTATTTTAATCTTATAAATGTGCTATTAGTTCACAATATAACAATACCAATTCGATATAATTTGACTCCAAATTACCAATTCGGCAAAAAGAAGGAAAATCCATGAATTAACTTTACCGAACCAAAAATTGTAAAACGCAATGGTATCTTAATTACGTATTTCGGATCGAAAGTGAAAAGGCAAGAAACGAAGAAATGTGGGAAGACAAGATTTCGGTCTTTGTAACTTCAAACGAACTTTTCGAAGCCAAAACTAGCACGAATCCACCGCCATTTTACGGGAACTATTTTTGGGGATGCAAGTAAGGTCTTTCTACAAGTTTCTCAAAATGTAAGCTCTTTTAACGAGTCAGAGAATCCTTATGCTTACGGTTGATTAAATGAGCAACTGCTGAAAACCTTAACCTTTATATATAACTTTCATGTCAGGCTTTCCCATCACAAGACTGATATGGGTTCGGTTCAAACTGATTGGGATCCATTTTTTATCCGGACTTTGACCTATTGATTTAGATCATTTATTAGGCCACTTTTATTATCTTTATCTTGATCAAATTACGTAATTTAACCAATAAGTTATTAAAAACCAAAAAATGTAACTAATAATTGTCTAACGTTATGAGAAAAGACAAAATTGTCCAACATGGTTTTTACTGTTAAACTAACCAAACCGATTTATTTTTAAAACATTGGTTGGAACAATTCAAACTTCTTATTCAAAATTACACTAAAACAATTTTATTTTAATCTTACAAATGTGTTAAAGGTCCATGATATAATAACTTTAGTATTTAGACAAATTTAGTATAATTCGGCTTAAAATTGACGAGCTAAGTAAGTTTAAGAAGTTCAAACTTTCTCCTCGAAATTACATTAAAATAATTTTATTTTAATCTTATAAATGTGTTATTAGTTTACAATAATAATACCAATTTGATCTGATTTGACTCAAAATTACCAATTCGACAAAAAGAAGGAAAATTCATGAACTAATTCTACCAAACCAGAGATTGTAATACGTAATGGTACCTTAATTATGTATTTCGGATCGAACGTGAAAGAGCAAGAGACAAAGAAATGCAGGAAGACTTGATTTCAATCTTTGTAACTTCAAGCAAGCTTTTTGAAGCCAAATTGAGCGCGAATCTACCGCTGTCTTTACGGGAACTATTCTCCGGGATGCGATCTTTCTATAATTTTCTCAAAACGTAAGCTCTCTTAACGGATTAGAGAATCCTTATGCTTACAATTGATTATATGAGAAACTATTGGAGATCTTAACCTTTATATATAGCTTTCATGTTGGGTTTCTCCATCACAAGACCGATATGGGTTCGGTCTACACTAATTGGGATCCATTTTCTATCCAAAATTTGACCTATTGATCTAGATCATTTATCAGCCACTTTATTATCTTTATCTGGATCAAATTACGTAATTTAACCGATAAGTTATTAAAAAACGAAATATGCAACTAATAATTGTCCAACTTTATGAGAAAAGACAAAATTGTCCAACATGATTTTTACTGTTAAACTGACCAAATCGATTTGTTTTTAAAACATTGGTTGAAACACTTCAAACTTCTTCAAAATTACACCAAATCGATTTTATTTTAATCTTACAAATGTGTTAAAGGTCTATGATATAATAACTTTAGTATTTATACAAATTTAGTCTAATTCAACTTAAAATTAACGAGTTAATTAAGTTTAAGAAGTTCAAACTTTCTCTTCGAAATTACATTAAAATAATTTTATTTTAATCTTATAAATCTACTATTAGTTCACAATAAAATAATATCAAGTCAATCTAATTTGACCCAAAAATAGCGACTCGATCAAAGGAAGGGAAATTCATGAAACAACTCTACCAAACCCCAATATAATGCATTGGAAGAATCCTTTTAACCTTCCTGTGGTCAATAAGTTGATTGTTTCACTTCCGAGTTTGTCGTTAAAATTACACTAATGTAACATTATTTTAATATTACAAAATGATGTGAATTAGGTTGCATGTCATGTGAGAAAAGATGGGTACCGGTTACCTTATGATTACTACCAACAGAAACGTGGAGTGAGCAAGGAATTTAGCAGAAGGGCCACCGATCAACATCAACATCAACACATGTACCAATCGGATTCAAAAACACTTAAAGCTGTTGTATAAGTGAAAAACAAAGAGAGATACAGTAAAAAGTGAAGGCTAATGATGGACGAGCATTGAAAGTTTGAAGATTCTTTAACCCTATACTTCAAAATCATTCAACCTCTTTTTAACTAGAACATGAATGTGGTTGAATATTGATACCATACTATACAAGTGAATAATTAGAATTAGGAATGATAATGTATGCTTTTTCGACTCGAGTCTTATTTGGTTTGAGTTTGAGTTTGAGTTTAAACTCAAATCCAATCATGTTTTGTATTTAGAAATGACAAATTAGTGTAGACCTGCGAGTTTAAACTCGAGAAGATTGACCCTTATCGGACCAAATTATAATTCAATCCGAATTTTTTGTCAAACTTAATTGGAACCCTTTCAATGGTTTACTTACAAGTTCACAACACATCCTCCATTTCCACTGCCTTGAGATTGGAGGGTAAATCCAGGCATAAGAGAAAAGGGGAGAAGCCTCTTAAGTTCAAACTGCTTTATCAAATGAAATGATGGGATGATTTCAAATTATACTAAGATTGCCATCTAAAGGTGTGACATAAAGAGAGAAGGTACTGCAAGACCAGCACATTCTTTTTCCTTGATAAGAAAACGATACATAACCAACCAACCAACCAACGACCCCATTTGCTATTCTAGTTTATTGCTATAGTACTACGTTGGTACACATTCATTATGCTTGATTTCAAGATTTAATC
>JANSVA010000007.1:32349365-32373012 GCA_025504915.1 Erythroxylum reticulatum | reverse complement strand
CGAGTGAAACAAACGATCATAAGATTAATAGCTACTCGTAGCTACTACTGCAAGTAAATGAATAAGAGAAACCAACTTTTGAGAAGAGGGTAAATGGCAAGTACAGATTGGAAAAGAGAAAAGCAAGGAGAAGGTTGGAAAGAACTAACAATGGTGGCAAGGCGTTTGTTGGAAGCCATGAGAACTCTCCCAGCTTCATCCACCACAAACCCAGCTGGAGGTTTCGGTAAAGGCATGCTTTGATGAAGAAAAGGCACCGACTTCGCGTCACCACCATTCTGATCATCCGCAGCGTCATCAACGCTGCCACGCTCCACAATCTCAATATCCTTTAAATTGTCCAAATTTTCATTCTTTTTCTTCTTCCGTTTCTTCTTCTGGCTGTTAGAAGCAGATTCCACGTTCTTGACGTTACCGTTCTGGGATTTGGTGGACTGGCCAACAACGTTGTTCTGGGATTTGTTGGACTGGGCAACAGTCCCTATTGGTCTTCTCACATGGTTGGGGATTGAAACAGAAGTAAAGGTGTGAGCTTTATAGAGAGGTGGTAGTTGGGAAGAGAAGGAGAGTAGTTTAGTGAGGGAATGGAGTTCAAAGATGGAGAAAGATAAGGCCATTTGACCGCGGTGCTGAGGGTTTCAAACTTGAGTCTACCGTCTATCAAGCAGGTGGTAAAGATAATATATGAATTAACTTTGTTTTTGTCTTAGTATAAAGCTTATAATTAAAATTTTAATAAAAATTATTTTTAAAAAAACTCATAAAAAGAAAATCTTATGTTAAATATACTTATAATTATTTTTCACATGATAACAAAATTGTATTTATAGTTTGTGTTTTTGGATTTGTATTTGAATAACATAACAACCATCGATCCTCAGTCGGTGGAGTTTGGTGATGGCAATGCACCCCACTCTTTTCACTCTCATATGTGTTAGGTGTAGCTTTTCAAGACTTTAACAATTTCCCCAATGGAGGCAACTCTTCTCCATGGAAGCAGCTTTGAAACTCAAGGACTTTGCTTGTTGTTGAAAGCGAAATGGATGCTTCCGCGAGTATGGATTTTCAAATGGTAACATCAGACGCCGATACAGTAGTTCTGTAACTCAGAACAATCTTTGAATGAGAAGAAATCAACTAAGATGACTATAGCAGAAAAAGAAGTGATCTTTACTCTGTGCAGAACGATAGAAGGAACTGTAAGCCATCCTCGCAGTGATTCCCAAGCTATAACCACTGAACAATGTATTTACAATGAGAATAAATCAATTCCTTCTTGCCTGGCTTCAATTGGATTAGCTTCTCACTCTCTTATACTTACCAAAATCCCTAGATTTGGATTTTAGTTGTTACCCGAACCTACTTCTCGAGGTGTATAATAAAGGTTTCTACTTTACAAGCTTTCTTCTAGTTCTCGAGGTGTATGAGAAAGGTTTCTACTTTACAAGCTCTCTTCTCTCACATGGAAATTTGGGAATCAGAATAATAAGAAACAATGCAATGTAGAAGGATTGTGTAGTAATTCCCCTTTCTTCTATGAATACTCTGATAAAGTTGCAATTTTGATCACTGAAGAATGAAATGAAGCGCATGTCATTCATTTAGTCATTCATTTAGGCAATTCAGTTCTGACACTAATATGATTAGCAACAATACAATTAAATCATATCCTATCGGACTTACTAAAGTTTAATCTAAAACTCAAATTCAAGTTGCTTAATTGAACTCTGAGTTACAGGACTTTGAATCATTCAATCAATTATCAAAATAAGTATAATGATATATAAAAAATTCACTAAAAAATATAGATTTGGAGATGATGAAAGGTATAAACTTTATGTTTTGATCTCAGAACCATTCGCAAGATTCAACCTTTCCTTTTAGTTTGTTTCTGGGCATTCTTGAGATCAACCAACGAGGGAAGAGGTTGAGGAACAGGAACATTCGTGCTCCTGTATAACTTCCTCAAGAGTTAAGGGGTCACTGAAGTTCTTTGAGGATCCAATAAGAGAATAAGAAGAAACCTTGATGACTTCTTCCTTGGCTGTTTTCTTGCCATGCTCTCCAACACATTACTTTCTATCATATTTTCCAACTTACTTTCACATTTCAATTCAGAAGTATCTTGAAATGGAACTTCTTGCTGCTGTTTATTAACAGTGAATTATGAAGATCCATTTCTTGTCAAAGCAGTTTTGCGTTTGTCATCCATTGCAAAATCAAAACCTTGAATTCTAAGTCTAGCTCTGCCGAACAAAGTCAAATTGAGCCTTTTGTTGGGAGGAGACAAACTCAAGAATTCGTGAGAGGTTGCCTTTCTTGGTTGTAATTGACACTCTTCAGAGATTTGGATGGTGTTTTGAATCACAAGAGAATTAACATTGCTTTTAACTAGTAAACTGGCTTCTGGAGAAGTTTTTGTACTAATGTCTAAAACTTTCCATAGAGGATCATTTGAAGTTAACCGATGGCTAGAACAATTCTTCTTAACATAATCAAGCTCTAGAGCGACAAGGGGGTATTGTCGAGATAACCCATTTTGGGGCAGCTGCAGAGCCCACTCTAATTGCTCTCTAAAAGAATGTATAGAATAGCAAACATGCCAAATACCAAACTGATTGTTAAGTTGTCATTTTATGCTTAATTTGTATATAAATCTCTTTAATGTGTTGAATTTTTTATTCAAAATTGATGGATTTGCTTCTTAATTGTTCTCAGATGATTGTCAACAGTTAAGAGATAAAATTGAATCAAAAAGATGCAAAGGAAGCAAAGATAATTCAAAATTTCAGATTAGCAGGAAATTCAGTGACTAAGTGTGGGCACGTGCAAGGACAAAGACTATCTACAAAATTTGTTTTCAAATGCAAATCTAATTCACTTGAGATTTTCATGATCTTGAGAATCATATTGCATCCTTATTGATGGGGATTGGCCACCTAAATTTGGGGGAAGATTATTTGTAAAAGATCATGGAAAAAAGGAGAGAGAGGAAGGATCGAAAAACATAAAAGGAGGGAAATTGCTACTATTCACGTCAGCACTTTAGGGATAGTTTTGCATTCTTCTGCAGAATTTTTCTACAGTTTTTCTTCTTGTTTTTGATCAGCCATAACTAGGTCTTTCAATTTTTGCAGTATTTTTCTAGGAATTTTTGGATTTTCTAAGAAAGACCAGGGATGGAGACTTTACAATTGACTATTTCTTTATTAATTTTCACTTTTGTTATGAGTAACTAAATCTCTTTTCTTGGTTGAGGGAAACCATGTTATCATCTATTATGTGTGAGATGTTCCAATAAAGTTTGCTTTGTTGATGAATATTGAGTGTCTTTCGAATTGCTTTTATAATTGAATTGGTTGATTTCTATGATGCACAATTAGGACTTGATTTGTTTAATAGCCCGATTAATAAGATATGATGTTCAATTTTGCTAATCAAAAGTGGCAATTAGGATTTTCATCTTTATGTTAGAGTTGGAAATTCTAAGAAGAAACTCGTCTTGATTAAATGCATGTCGTACATGTATTGTCTTGTTCATTGGTTTCTTAGTTCTTAAAGTTATTACTCAATTAAACTTACGATCGTATCTAAGTTGTTGATTAATAAAAATGTTTAGAATACATGTTTCTATTTATTTAAACTTAAGAGAAAACATCCCCCAATCAATGTTTGTTGATGAACTAAATTTTATATCAAGGATCCATATTAGTGTGATAACGTTGGTGACTCAAAACTAAGGTATGTTTATTGAATTTCCATATCTGAATATTTTCGTTTAATTTCAGTTTTTTGTTATTTCTAATTTCTTAAATTACGTGAACTAAAATCCTCCCATTTGTTTTAGTTTTAAACTCGTTAACCTTTACCGTAAAAAATTTCTCGTGGGAACGATCCCTACTTTCCACTACTACATTAATTTTATTGCAGAAAGTTAGTTTCTTTTTAAATTTGGTTACAGGCGACAGTAGTATCAAATTTTGGTGCCGCTGTAGAGGAATTTCTTGACGGTTTTTTTTTCTAGTGATGTTTTTGTTTTTATTTTTGGTTTCATTGCTCTTGGTTACCTTATCTTTTGTTTGTTTTAGTTTCACAACTTTTTCTGATTTTTAATCTTTTAGTAGCATGGCTCACTATCAGTATGCTTTTGATTATGATTTTTCATATTATCCTTATTATGATGATGAGTTTTCATCTGTTGCTACTTCTAAGTTTGACCATCAAGTTGCGGATTTTACATCCATAGCAGCGCAAGTATCGAGGGATTTGATAGCGAATATGGCTTCCAATACACAACAATTCGGGATACGTAATGGGCATGGATCAAAAAGCATGAATGAGGTGAATGTAACCACATTGGAGAAAAGATTGGATGACCTTACATCCTTGGTGCGACAAATTGCGGTTACAAAGAAAGAAGAAGCAAAGGTATGTGGAATATATTTGATGTTAGGACACTCTATTGACATATGTCCGGTTTTGCAAGAAGAAAACACATAATAGGTGAATGCTGTGGGAGTTTTTGCTGGACCAAATCAAAGGAATTATGTCCCATTTTCCAATACTTATAATCTTGGTTGGCGCGACTATCCGAATTTGCATTATAGGAATCTTTAAGGACAATAAGCTACCATGAATTTTCAATAATTTAGACAACTGTATGTGCCTCGACAACAGCAACACATAACATCCAATTCTGAAGGTAAGTCTTCTTTGGAAGATATAGTTCAATCTTTGGCCACTAACACTTTGATATTTCAACGGAATACTGAAGCAAGTATTCGAAATATTGAAAATCAAATGAGCCAAATGGCAATTGCCATAAATCGATTGGAGGTATAAAATTCTAAAAATTTCCAGCACAACTAGAAATCAATCCTAAGCAAAGTGCGAAGGCTATCACATTGCGAAGTGGTAGGGAATTGCAATAATCACATTCAAAAATTTTCAGAAGAGAGGTACTAGAAGAAACAACGAAAGAGACATATGAAAAATTATAAATGACACAAACAACTCTACAGAGTATGATTGTTCCACCTCCTTTTTTTAGTCGATTTGCCAAGGAAAAGAAGGAAAAGCAAGCGGAGTTAGGAGAGGAAGAGGTTATAGTTCGAGAAAAGATGGAGGATACGCAACGTAAACGATGCAGTTCATGTTATTGCTAACCAAATTTCGTTTCCTTTTCCTAGTTATTTACAGGTAAAAGAAGAAGAAGAATAGGAAGAGCCGCACGAAGTGCAATTTTTAGGAGAGCTGTGGGCAAGCGAGCTGAAGATCAAAGGTGGCAAGCAGGATGTTGAGTCTCCACACCCATTGGCAATACTCTTATAAAGACCATACTGGTGTGAGAAGGGCGATGCCCGAAAAGATGAGTGGACATGAGAGAATGATGGTGAAACGATGAAGTTCCACTCATTAGATGTTATGGAGCATCGTGCTGAGAAGGAGCCGACTTCAAGGGAAGTTGCTTCAGGCTCCTCACGGAGTTTAAGTATGCTTCATGTTGAACTCAAGCATCCATTTGATAATGGATGATGTGCATATGCCAAAGGTCATGCTTTTGACCTTAAATAAGCGCTTGATGGGAGGTACCCCATCCGTATCCCTTTCTTTATTGTGTTTTTCTCTTTTATGCATATCTTTTGGGTGCTTGTTTTAAGTGTTTTACTTGTTTTGTTTGTAGGCGTTTGAAAAGAAAGTTGCAATCTTTCACTTTAACATTACTATATGTGTTTTCAAAGCTACAATCATTCATTTTAAAACTGCATATGGCGTCCTCAATCTAGGGGAGTGCTTCTGTTCCCATCCCTTTTTTTTTGTTTTTAGACATTGAGGACAATGCCCATTCTAGGTGCGGGGGAAAGAAATGGAGTATATGTGTGTGACTCTTTTTTATTTTTGCATGCTTGTTATGTATGTTAAGCCATAAACCTTTATCATATTAGTTTAGATGAGACTGAGTATGTGCATAAAATTAAATTGGGCTATGTGAGTCTTAAGTGAATCATGCGGATTGATTGCAATAACTGATCGTATAAACTTAGTAAAAAATTTGACATTTGAGTGATTAGGTAATTTGTAGAATTAAGGTCAATTTTTGAATTAAACCTGTCAGTGGATTTGATCTTTAATGACATCATCTTTATGTCATTTGATTTCTTTGTATTGTGTGATGCTCCTCTAATCAGGCTTGCCTTGAGAACTTGCACTGAACCGGATTGAATTTGTTTGATTACATAATTTATGGAAATGATTAAGGTCTTATTTGTTTTTACACCCTTTAGCTTAAAAATGACCCACCTAGTTATTTTCCCTTTACAAACACATTTGAGCCTTTAACCTTGTTTTTCAACTAATCACCTTACATTGAAACCTAAAAATCCCATTAGTCTTACCCTATTATAAGTTGAATGAAGTACTAAGTAAACATTTGATTTTGGGACGTTTGTTCTGTATTGTGTTCTGAGATATTTTTATAGGTACTTCTACTCATGTGTTTCTTAAATTATGCTGTCATTATTTTCTCTTGTTTTTAGCGTTATTCAAGTAAAAAAAAGAAAAAAAAGAAAAAAAAGGGAAAAAGGAAAAAGAAAGAAAGAAGAAAGAAAAGACAAAAAAAGAAAAGAAAGAGGAAAGGAAAAAGAAAAAGAAAGAGGAAAAGAAAAAGAAAAAGGAAAAGAAAAAGAATAAAGCATAGTAGCATTAGTTAGTAATGAATAGTTGTAGTTCCTTGTATTCATGTGTTATCTCAGAATTTAAATTTGAGTGTTTTTTTTACATGGTACTTTGTGAATGCTTGTGATTAACCCTTTTTCATTTTTACCATACATTTGAACCTAGCCCCATTATAACTCATAATAAAGTCCTTATGATCCATGAGTTCATGTAATTCGAATGAATAATAATTGGTGAATTTGCAAGCCTATGGTAGTGCAATATGCTAGAGGGAGATTTGAGAGAAACACTTTAACCTTAAACACTTGAGTGTAAGAGAGAAATATGTTAGAAGAATTCACTTTTATTTCATACTTGCCTTTTGAACAAAGATGTCTTATGTTGACTTTGTTTATTTGTATAGTTGAAAAGTGATTATGATGTATATTGTAATCTAAGTTTTGCTGGCCCCAATTAATGAATTGTGTGCATTTAATCTTATAAAGGATGAATTGATAGAGTGTAGTGGTTTGACATGTTTGCTCGAGGGTGAGCAAAGATTTGGTATGAGGAATTTTGTATATAAATCTCTTTAATGTGTTGAAATTATTATTCAAAATTGATGGATTTGCTTCTTAATTGTTCTTAAATGATTTTCCACACTTAAGAAATGAAATTGAATAAAAAAGATGCAAGGGGAGCAAGGATAATTCAAAATTCCAGACTAGCAGAAAATTCATTAACTAAGTGTGGGCACGTGCAAGGATGGAAACTATATTCAGAATCTGTTTTCAAATTCAGATCTGATTCACTTAAGATTTCATAATCTTGAAAGATCAGATTGCTACCTTACTGATGTACTTGAATACATGGGAGGTGTGATCTGCTGAAGATCATAGTAAAAGAAAGAGATCAAAGGAGATAAAAAGGAAGGGGTCGCTATTGTTCACGCAGAGCACTTTAGGGATAGTTTTACATTCATATGCATAATTTTTCTATAATTTTTCTTGTTGTTTTTAGTCAGCCAAAGTTAGGTCTTTCAATTTCTGCAGTATTTCTCTAGGGATTTTCAAATTTTCTAAGAAAGACCAGAGATGGAGACTTTACAATTGGTTATTTCTTTATTGATTTTTACTTTTGTTATGAGTAGCTAAATCTCTTTTCTTGGTTGAGGGAAACCACGTTATCATCTATTATGTGTGAGATGTTCCAATAAAGTTTATTTTGCTGATGAATATTGAGTGTCTTCCGAACTACTTTTATGATTGAATTGGTTGATTTCTACCATGCGCAACTAGGAATTGATTTGTTTAATAGCCAGATTAGTAAGATATGATGTTCAATTTTGCTAATCGAAAGTGGCAATTAGGATTACCATCTTTACGTTAGAGTTGGAAATTCTAAGAAGAAACTCATCTTGATTAAATGTATGTCGTACATGTGTTGTCTTGTTCATTGGTTTCTTAGTTCTTAAAGCTATTACTCAATTGAACTTATGATCGTATCTAAATTGTTGATTAATAAGAATGTTTAGAATACATGTTTCTATTCATTTAAACTTAAGAGAAAACATCTCCCAATGAATGTTTGTTGATAGACTGAATTATATATCAAGGATTCATATTAGTGTGATAACTCTGGTAACCCGAAACCAAAGTTTGTTTACTGAATTTCCAGATCTGAATATTTTCGTTAAATTTTCGTTTTTTGTTTTTTGTTTTCTAATTTCTTAACTTACGTGAACCAAAACTTCCCTCATTTGTTTAAGTTTTAAACACGTTAACCTTTACCGTTAAAAATTTCCCGTGGGAACGATCCTTAATTTCCACAGCTACATTAATTTGTAATGCAATAAGTTGGTTTCTTTTTAAATTTAGTTGCAGGTGACAACAGTACCAAATTTTAAGGAAATGGAGTATATGTGTGTGACTCTTTTCAATTTTTGTATGCTTGTTATGTATGTTAAGCCATGAAGCTTTATCATATTAGTTTGGATAAGATTGAGTATGTGCATGAAATTAAATTGGGCTGTGTGAGTCTTAAATGAATTATGCGAATTGATTGCAATAACTGATCGTGTAAACTTAGTCAAAATTTTGACATTTGAGTGATTAGGTAATTTGTGGAATTAAGGAGAATTCTTGAATTCAATCTGTGAGTGGATTTGAGCTTTAATGATACCATCTTTATGTCATTCAATTTCTTTGTATTGTGTATTGCTCCTCTAATCAGGCTTGCCTTCAGAACTTACATTGAACTGGATTGAATTTATTTGATTACATGGTTTATGGAAATGATTAAGGCCTTTTTTTGTTTTTACACCATTTAACTTAAAAAGGACACACCTAGTTATTTTCCTTTTGTAAACACGTTTGAGCCTTTAACCTTGTTTTTCAATTAATCACCTTACATTGAAACACAAAAACCCCATTAGCCTTATCCTATCACAAGTAGAATGAAGTACTGAGTAAACATTTGATATTGGGATTTTTGTTATGTATTATGTTCTGAGATATTTTTGTAGGTACCTTGACTCGTGTGTTTATTAAATTATGTTGCTATTAATTTCTCTTGTCTTTATTGTTCTCCTTTATTCTTAAAAACAAAAAATAATAATAAAAGAAAAGAAAAGAGATAAAGGAAGAAAAAAAGAAAAAGAAATCAGAAAAAGAAAAAAAAAGAAAAAGAAAAGAAAAAGAAAAAGAAAAATAAAAAGAATGAAGTATAGTAGCATTAGTTAGTAATGAGTAGTTGTAGTCTTTTGTATTCATACGTTTATCTCATAATTTTAATTCGAATGTCCCTTTTACTTGGTACTTTGTGAATGCTTAGGATTAACCATTTGCCATTTTTACCTTACCTTTGAACCTAGCCCCATTATAACCCATAATAAAGTCCTTATGATCTATGAGCTCATGTAATTCAAATGAATGATAACTAGTGAATTTGCAAGCCTATGGTAGTGCAATCTGATAGAGGGAGATTTGAAAGAAACACTTTGACCTTAAATACTTGAGTGTAAGAGAGAAATCTATTAGAAGAATTCACTTTGGTTTCACACTTGCCTTTTGAACAAAGATGTCTTATATTGACTTTATTTGTATCGGTGATAAGTGATTATGACGTATGTTGCAACCTAAGTCTTACTGGCCTAATTTAATGGATTGTGTGCACTTAATCTTATGAAGGATGAATTGATAGAGTGTAGTGGTTTGACATATTTGCTCGAGGTCGAGCAAAGGTTTGGTGTGGGAGAATTTGTTCAGTTGTCATTTTATGCTTATTTTGTAAATAAATCTCTTTAATATGTTGAAATTATTATTCAAAATTGATGGATTTACTTCTTAATTGTTCTCAGATGATTTTCAACACTTAAGAGATGAAATTGAATTAAAAGATGCAAAGGAAGCAAAGATAATTCGAAATTCCAGATTGGCAAGAAATTCAGTGACTAAATGTGGGCACGTGCAAGGATAAAGACTATCTGCAGAATCTGTTTTCAAATGCAGATCAGATTCACTTGAGATTTTCATGATCTTAAGAATCATATTGCATCCTTATTGATGGGGATTTGCCACATAAATCTGGGAGAAGATTATCTGCAAAAGATCATGGAAAAAAGGAGAGAGAGGAAGGATCGAAAAGAATAAAAGGAGGGGAATTGCTACAGTTCACGTTAGCACTTTAGGGATAGTTTTACATTCTTCTGCATAATTTTTCTGCAATTTTTCTTCTTGTTTTTGGCCAGCCATAGTTAGGTCTTTCAATTTCTGCAGTATTTCTCTAGGAATTTTCGGATTTTCTAAAAAAGACTGAAGATGGAGACTTTACAATTGACTATTCTTTATTGATTTTCACTTTTGTTATGAGTAGCTAAATCTCTTTTCTTGGTTGAGGGAAACCATATTATTATCTATTATGTGTGAGATGTTCCAATAAAGTTTGCTTTATTGATGAATATTGAGTGTCTTTTGAATTGCTTTTCTAATTGAATTGGTTGATTTCTATGATGCGCAACTAAGAATTGATTTGTTCAATAGCCAGATTAGTAAGATATGACATTCAGTTTTGCTAATCAAAAGTGGCAATTAGAATTACCATCTTTACGTTAGAGTTGAAAATTTTAAGAAGAAACTCATTTTGATTAAATGCATGTCGTACATGTGTTGTCTTGTTCATTGGTTTCTTAGTTCTTGAAGCTATTACTCAATTGAACTTACGATCATATCTAAGTTGTTGATTAATATGAATGTTTAGAATACATGTTTCTATTCATTTAAACTTAGAGAAAACATCCTCCAATGAATGTTTGTTGATGGACTGAATTTTATATCAAAGATCCATATTAGTGTGATAACGTTGGTGACCCGAAACCAAGGTTTGTTTATTGATAATTTCTAAATTTTAGTTTTTTTGTTATTTCTAATTTCTTAAATTACGTGAACTATAACCCTCCATTTGTTTTAGTTTTAAACTCGTTAACCTTTACCGTTAAAAATTTCT
The DNA here is from genome assembly GCA_025504915.1 of Erythroxylum reticulatum. Lineage (NCBI taxonomy): Eukaryota > Viridiplantae > Streptophyta > Magnoliopsida > Malpighiales > Erythroxylaceae > Erythroxylum > Erythroxylum reticulatum. The sequence goes on along the minus strand of JANSVA010000007.1, from coordinate 32,361,855 downwards.
TGTGGGAACGATCCCTACATTCCATTGCTACATTAATTTGTATTGCAGGAAGTTGGTTTCTTTTCAAATTTCGTTGCAGGCGATAGTAGTACCAAATTTTAAGGAAATAGAGTATATATGTGTGACTCTTTTCGATTTTTGCATGCTTGTTATGTATGTTAAGCCATGACGCTTTATAATATTAGTTTAGATGAGATTGAGTGTGTGCATCAAAATTAAATTGGGCTATGTGAGTCTTAAGTGAATCATGCGGATTGATTGCAAAAACTGATTGTGTAAACTTAGTCAAAATTTTGACATTTGAGTGATTAGGTAATTCGTGGAATTAAGGTGAATTCTTGAATTAAACCTGTGAGTAGATTTAAGCTTTGATAACATCATCTTTATGTCATTCGATTTCTTTGTATTGTGTGATGCTCCTCTAATCAGGCTTGCATTCAGAACTTGCACTGAACCGGATTGAATTTGTTTAATTACATGGTTTATGGAAATGATTAAGGCCTTCTTTGTTTTTACACCCTTTAGCTTAAAAATGACTCACCTAGTTATTTTCCCTTTACAAACATGTTTAAGCCTTTAACCTTGTTTTTTAATTAAGCAACTTATATTGAAACCCAAAAATCCTATTAGCCGTACTCTATCACAAGTTGAATGAAGTACTGAGTAAACATTTGATTTTGGGACTTTTGTTCTATATTGTGTTCTGAGATATTTTTATAGGTACCTCTACTCATGTGTTTATTAAATTATGTTGCTATTAATTTATCTTGTCTTTATTGTTCTCCCTTATTCTTAAAAAAAATAACAATAACAGAAAAGAAACGGGAAAAAGGAAAAAAAAGAAAAAAAGAAAAGAAAAAGAATAAAGCATAGTAACATTAGTTAGTAATGAGTAGTTGTAATCTTTTGTATTTATATGTTTATCTCAAAATTTTAATTTGAGTATCCCTTTTAGATGGTACTTTATGAATGCTTGTGATTAACTCTTTGCCATTTTTACCTTATTTTTGAACCTAACCCCATTACAACCCATAATAAAGTCCTTATGATCTATGAACTCATGTAATTCAAATGAATGACAACTAGTGAATTTGCAAGCCTATGGTAGTGCAATCTGTTAGAGGGAGATTTGAGAGAAACACTTTGACCTTAAACACTTGAGTGTAAGAGAGAAATCTGTGAGAAGAATTCACTTTGGTTTCATTCTTGCCTTTTGAACAAAGATGTCTTATTTTGACTTTGTTTATTTGTATCGGTGATAAGTGATTATGACGTATATTGTAACCTAAGTCTTACTGGCCCAATTTAATAGATTATGTGCACTTAATCTTATGAAGGATGAATTGATATAGTGTAGTGGTTTGACATATTTGCTCGAGAGCGAGCAAAGGTTTGGTGTAGGGGAATTTGTTCAGTTGTCATTTTATGCTTATTTTGTAAATAAATCTCTTTAATGTGTTGAAATTATTATTCAAAATTGATGGGTTTACTTCTTAATTATTCTCAGATGATTTTCAACACTTAAGAGATGAAATTGAATTAAAAGATGCAAAGGAAGCAAAGATAATTCGAAATTCTAGATTGACAGGAAATTTAGTGACTAAATGTGAGCACGTGCAAGGACAAAGACTATTTGCAGAATCTGTTTTCAAATGCAAATCTGATTCACTTGAGATTTTCATGATCTTGAGAATCAGATTGCATCCTTATTGATGGGGATTTGCCACTTGAATTTGAGGGAAGATTTTCTGCAAAAGATCATGAAAAAAAAAGAGAGAAAGGAAGGATCGAAAAGAATAAAAGGAAGGGAATTACTACAGTTCACGTTAACACTTTAGGGATAGTTTTACATTCTTTTGTAGAATTTTTTTTGCTGTTTTTCTTCTTATTTTTGATCAGCCATAGTTAGGCCTTTCAATTTCTGTAGTATTTCTCTAGGGATTTTCGGATTTTCTAAGAAAAACCAGAGATGGAGACTTTACAATTGACTATTTCTTTATTGATTTTCACTTTTGTTATGAGTAGCTAAATCTCTTTTCTTAGATGAGGGAAACTATGTTATCATCTATTATGTGTGAGATGTTCCAATAAAGTTTGCTTTATTGATGAATATTGAATGTCTTTCGAATTGCTTTTACGATTGAATTGGTTGATTTCTATGATGCATAACTAGGAATTGATTTGTTTAATATCCAGATTAGTAAGATATGACGTTCATTTTTGCTAATTAAAAGTGGCAATTAGGATTACCATCTTTACGTTAGAGTTGGAAATTCTAAGAAGAAACTCATCTTGATTAAATGCATGTCGTACATGTGTTGTCTTATTCATTGGTTCCTTAGTTCTTAAAGCTATTACTCGATTGAACTTACGATCGTATTAAGTTGTTGATTAATAAGAATGTTTAGAATACATGTTTCTATTCATTTAAGCTTAAGAGAAAACATCCCCCAATGAATGTTTGTTGATGGACTGAATTTTATATTAACGATCCATACTAGTGTGATAACGTTCGTGACCCGAAACTAAGGTTTGTTTATTGATAATTTCCAAATTTGAATATTCTCGTTTAGTTTTAGTTTTTTTGTTATTTCTATTTTCTTAAATTACGTGAACCTAAACCCCCATTTGTTTTAGTTTTAAACTCGTTAACCTTTATTGTTAAAAAATCCTCATAGAAATGATCCCTACTTTCCACTACTACATTAATTTGTATTGTAGGAAGTTGGTTTCTTTTTGAATTTGGTTACAGGTGATAGCAGTACCAAATTTTAATGAAATGAAGTATATGTGTGTCACTCTTTTCAGTTTTTGCATACTTGTTATGTTTGTTAAGCCATGAAGCTTTATCATATTAGTTTAGATGAGATTGAGTGTGTGCATGAAATTAAATTGGACTATGTGAGTCTTAAGTGAATCATGCGGATTGATTGCAATAACTGATTGTGTAAACTTAGTCAAAATTTTGACATTTAAGTGATTAGGTAATTTGTGGAATTAAGATGAATTCTTGAATTAAACTTGTGAGTGGATTTGAGCTTTAATGACTTCATCTTTATGTCATTCGATTTCTTTGTATTGTGTGATTCTCCTCTAATCAAGCTTGCCTTAAGAACTTGCACTGAACCAGGTTGAATTTGTTTAATTACACGGTTTATGGAAATGATGAAGGCCTTTTTTTTGTTTTTTTTACATCTTTTAGCTTAAAAATGACCCACCTATTTATTTTTCCCTTTGTAAACATGTTTGAACCTTTAACCTTGTTTTTCAATTAATCACCTTATATTGAAACCTAAAAATCCTATTAGCCTTACCCTGTCACAAGTTGAATGAAGTACTGAGTACACATTTGATTTTGGGACTTTTTTTTCTGCATTGTGTTCTGAGATATTTTTATAGGTACCTCTACTCATGTGTTTATTAAATTATGCTGCTATTAATTTCTCTTGTCTTTATTGTTCTCCCTTATTCTTAAAAAATAATAATAAAAGAAAAGAAAAGGGAAAAGGAAAAGGAAAAGGAAAAAAAGAAAAAAAAGAAAAGAAAAGAAAAATAAAAAGAATAAAACATAGTAGCATTAGTTAGTAATGAGTAGTTGTAGTCTTTTGTATTCATATGTTTATCTCAGAATTTTAATTCGAGTATCCCTTTTCTTGGCACTTTGTGAATGCTTGTGATTAACTCTTTGTCATTTTTACCTTATCTTTGAACCTAGCCCCATTACAACTCATAATAAAGTCCTTATGATCTATGAGCTTATGTAGTTTGAATGAATGATAACAGGTGAATTTGTAAGTTTATGGTAATGCAATCTATTAGAGGGAGATTTTAGAGAAATATTTTGGCCTTAAACACTTGAGTGTAAGAGGGAAATCTGTGAGAAGAATTCACTTTGGTTTCATACTTGCCTTTTGAACAAAGATGTCTTTTTTTTGACTTTGTTTATTTGTATTGGTGAAAAGTGATTATGATGTATGCTGCAACCTAAGTCTTGTTGGCCCAAGTTAACAGATTGTATGCACTTAATCTTATGAAGGATGAATTGATAGAGTGTAGTGGTTTGGCATGTTTGCTCGAGGCCAAGCAAAGGTTTGGTATGGGGGAATTTGTTAAGTTGTCATTTTGTGCTTATTTTGTAGATAAATCTCTTTAATGTGTTGAAATTATTATTCAAAATTGATGGATTTACTTCTTAATTGTTCTCAGATGATTTTCAACACTTAAGAGATGAAATTGAATAAAAAAGATGTAAAAGAAGCAACGATAATTTGAAATTCTAGATTGGCAGGAAATTCAGTGACTAAGCGTAGGCTCGTGCAAGGACAAAGATTATCTACAAAATCTGTTTTTAAATGCAAATCTGATTCACTTGAAATTTTCATGATCTTGAGAATCAGATTGCATACTTATTGATGGGGATTTGCCACCTGAATCTGGGGGAAGATTATCAGCAAAAGATTATAGAAAAAAGGAGAGAGAGGAAGGATTGAAAAGCATAAAAGGAGGGGAATTGCTACAGTTCACGTCAGCATTTTAGGGATAGTTTTACATTCTTCTGCAAAATTTTTTTGTAGTTTTTCTTCTTGTTTTTGGTCAGCCATTGTTAGGTCTTTAATTTCTGTAGTATTTCTCTAAGAATTTTCGAATTTTCTAAGAAAGACCAGAGATGGAGACTTTACAATTGACTATTTCTTTATTGATTTTCACTTTTGTTATGAGCAGCTAAATCTCTTTTCTTGGTTGAGGAAAACCATGTTATCATCTATTATGTGTGAGATGTTCCAATAAAGTTTGCTTTATTGATGAATATTGAGTGTCTTTCGAATTGCTCTTCTAATTGAATTGGTTGATTTCTATGATGCGCAACTAGGAATTGATTTGTTTAATAGCCAGATTAGTAAGATATGACATTCAATTTTGCAAATCAAAAGTGACAATTAGGATTATCGTCTTTACGTTAGAGTTGGAAATTCTAAGAATAAACTCATCTTGATTAAATGCATATCGTACATGTGTTGTCTTGTTCATTGGTTTCTTAGTTCTTAATGCTATTACTCAATTGAACTTACAATCGTATCTAAGTTTTTTATTAATAAGAATGTTTAGAATAAATGTTTCTATTCATTTAAATTTAAGAGAAAACATCTCCCAATGAATGTTTGTTGATGAACTGAATTTTATATCAAGGATCCATATTAGTGTGATAACGTTGGTGACTCAAATCCAAGGTTTGTTTATTGAATTTCCAAATTTGAATATTTTCGTTTAATTTCACTTTTTATTATTTCTATTTTCTTAAATTACGTGAACCAAAACCCTCCCATTTGTTTTAGTTTTAAACTCTTTAACCTTTACCGTTAAAAATTTCTCGTGAGAACGATCCCTAGTTTCCACTACTATATTAATTTGTATTATAGGAAGTTGGTTTCTTTTTAAATTTGATTGCAGGTGATAGCAGTACCACTAATCCACCAAAGCTTCATTGAATCTCAACTTCTTTCAAGTTTAAGTATCTAAATATTCTTTCCCCACGTGCATCCCACTATGTTGAGGGCTGGATAATGAGGGTTCAAGATGTAAATTAGCACGAGCCTCGGCAAATTTTTTGTGTTTGTTCATATAACTTGGGAAATCCATCAAATATACGAAAATAGGAAGACGGATCTTAAGTGAGGATTTCAGGAATAGTTAGGAAACATTCAGAATTTGCAGCTTTGTCAAGAAACATCTTTAACCTAAATGTACGGACACGTTCACCAATATATCCTCTTGACCAAGAAGGTCGCATGTTAGATAAACCCTAGTTGAAGCAGGGTGCTTCCCCACACAATTGATAACTGTTTCATCAATTTCAAATATAAAACATGAATGTTACCAGATATTTCAGCATTATTCTCTCTATTTCTCTCTGCTAATGCCATCATACAAAATTTACAAGGAGAAACCAAATTATGTCTATCTATAAGATCACGTACAACAATGTGACGGTTCATTTATGCAATAGCCACAGATACAAGCTTTACGAAAGTTATTTGTATCACAATGACTAACTCAAATCCCATTGAGAAAGAGTAATCTTTGCACCACTAACCCTATAGACTATGGATGTACACAATGCGATTACTGTATAAGAATACATATGGTCAAACATGTAGAGACATGCGCAGAAGTAGTTGCAAATTTACAAGTGCCAATTTTGATATCATAACGTTCATCAAGTACACTAAGAAAATGCTTATATGGAATCTTCAAATGGTGGCAAAAGAAATGTGTAGAGAGAGCCAAGTGAGTCTACTTGTTGAATTGCTTGTTGGGAAATCGAATTGGGATTTGATCTCAACTACAGCGGAATAATTATAAAACTTTTTTATAAACTTTAATTTTTTGAAAACCAAGATCTCTTAATTCTATAAAATGATTAATGCATGAATCATAATAAAGCGGAAACTTAATTTGTACCTTATTCTGAAGCTTCATTTTTCTTATCATATCCTTCTAACCATTTCTGAAACTGATCCGTCTTAACTACTGTAGCCGCACAAATATCTGGCATCTAATGGTATCCACAAAACGAGTTGAGAGAATTCTATAACTCTTATAGAGAGAATTAAGTAAAAAGTATCAGCTTCATTAGAGCTTAAGCTTATTTATAATAGGTTTTGGACGTTTTAGTAATTTAATTGAAATTAAATTCTAATTTCAATTAACCTTTAATTAGAATAACAAATAATTCTAATTAAATATCAATTATGCCTAAATTAGATTTAATATCTCATATTGATCCTTATTTATTAAATATCTCATATTTAATTATAAAGTTTTTTAAACTTTATAATCAAGTTCAACTTGATTAAAATAGTTTTGCTCTCTTCAACCCATTCTATATGTGAGACTTATTAAGTTCCCAAATAATTTGATAATTTGTAATTCATAATTAGAATTAGATAAATTAAAACTCATTTTAATTTATCTTTAATTCTCCAATTAAATCATTTACAATCATAGGTCAAGATTGACGTATAGTAACACATCATGACCACCCAAATGTTTAAGAATGTCACAATGATTTTGACTATCCATTCCTTGCATGATTTTTTTTTGTATAATTCAATTATTTCATTATATAATGTTTCGATTAGACAGAGTACCCAAATGTTTAGGAATGTCAAAATGATTTTGACTATCCATTCCTTGCATGATTTTTTTGTATAATTCAATTCTTTCATTATACAATGTTTCAATTAGACATAGAGTTAGAAATTAATATCTACTCCATTTTTAGTCCAATCATATTAGTTCTTTACTATTAGCTATCGATTCAAATAATGACATTTGTAAACTATTTACAAAACGTCATTCCACCTTAGCCAATGTTTTCCCAAATTAATACTAATCGAGAATAATGAAATATCTTTCCTAATTACTTTAGGGTGATGAATCATATCTTAATCACACAAGAACCTCCATATAGTTCATGTTACATCTAATGAATACTGATTAAACGACCCATTTTAAATAGGTTATAAGTAGTATCAAAGCATAACAATCCCTATAAAAGATAACTTTGCTGACTTCAAGTCAAATGATCACTTATACATTCATCACAATGAGAACTTCATAGACATGCAAGTAATGTTCTAAATGGATTTCTTATATCGGGTCAGTTCAGTGAACTTGTTTTCTAATAAGCACCCACATGTTTGTTTAAGTATCTCTATAAAGTCTATGAGATCGACTACTTCCTTTATAAGGAAAAACACAACGAGTGCTAGTCTTTTTGTGTTCTATTAATGTTCAATCTTAATAAAATAATGACTAGAAAGAATTTTGGGATAATACATAGATATAATATGAATCATAATTATAATCTCATTATAATGTATAATTATCTCATGAACTTTATCATATATTTCTAAACATGTATAAGATAAATAATATCTTTAAACTATTATCACAAAACTGCAATCAAGATAATTGGTTGTAGGGTATAAACCAACATTGCTTTATACCTGCTAGGAAATTTCTGAGGACTTCTCCCAAATGTATACTCCAGGAAGACATAATCAAGTTGGGCACCTAGGCTTTTCCCCATTTTTGCTAATAAACTTCTCTGGTGATCACTATAGACATTTAGGCGTAAGTCTACAATCTCTGGTGTGCAGGATATTACCAAAGTTGCCTTTGAACAAGAACATCACAGTTCTTAAGGTTTATAAATCCATGCCAGACAAGGGATCATCTGTCAATAAAGCTCTCCCAGCATCATTTTTGTTGTAATAATACGAGAGTTTTTTATTTGATTTTCTCATCTCAAGTTTCGAAACATTCAAAATGGAAACAGAAAAACAAGCGAACATAATTCTGAAATTCATTTAGAAAAGCCAAAGATCCCCAAAATGAAACAAATGAACAGAGTATGAATTGAGTGGTTTTAACAACAAAGACTACTACCGAGCAGAAAAAATTCGTTAGTTCAAAATTTTTATCGTTAAATCAGTTCAATTTTTAAAACATTAGTTTAATGGGCCGTACAGGGACTAAGCTAATGCTCAAGCTTACTAGATAAAGGTCATTTTTATGAACAATTTTATTCTTGAATAATATTTATTTGCATTTCAAATGGTATTAAAAAATTAGTTGAACTATATAATATTTGACGATTCTGCTATTAGATTTGCAAGATTCCTTAAGAATTTATAAATATTAAAATTTCAACTTTAAAATGAATAATTAGAAAGAACTCAAGAGTTTGATTTTAAATCATTAAATCACTAAATTTAGAATTACAATCAATCTGAAAATTTGTTTGGATGTCTATGTAGATATCTTATCACAAAAAATTCGTTTATAATTTTGATTTTGTAATATTATTTAATTATTATATAACTTTTATTATATTTTTTTATATTTATATATCTAAAATAATGTTGTGTTCTCAAAAGTTTTAATAAGAACAAATTATATGATAATTTAATTTTTAAAATATACAAATATCAAATGATTGAAAATTTCGAGCTTACTTCAAATTTTTTCTTTCAATAGATTATCTACACGTATAAAAAATAATGATGAGTGAATTTATAATAGTAAGAAATGATATTAGAGTTAATAGACGCTATGTCTTTTTCATATGGTAGTTAAGTCCAAATTTGAACCATTTCAGTTTGATTGAATTTCAAATCAAATTTAGAATTTTTTTTTCAAATTTTGAGCTTAAATTCGAAATTCCAAAGTTATAAGAAAATAATGGCCTTTTGAATAAAACGATGTTGTTATTTATTTTTGTTTTTGAAAATAAAAATTGGGTTGGATCAAGCTTTGAGTTGCATAGGTTTAATCAAACTCAAACTTAATTGAATACCTCGAACTTAATCAAACTTCAAGTCGATTTCGAGTTTGAACAATTTTTTTTACCCGAATTCAAGTTTGGACATATTCGACAGGCTCATCCTGACCCATTATCAAGCCTAATGCTTTCAACTCAATAACCAATCATTCTTTACACTATTTCTATATTCTTCAAGTAATTGTCCATTCCATTAGACTGGAAAGGAATGAAATAGAGAAGATGAGAGGAATAGAAAATGAAATGAGGGCTTCATAATTTTTATCAGTTTGCTCACAATATAGTAATACACTGATCATTTCATAATGTAAAAGAGCCTCTGATATATAGTTCTCTCTTTTTCTTTTCTATTTATGTTTCTTTCTACTGAAAAGGATTTATAAGCATCTGTTTATAATTAGTTGATTCTTCCCACAACTTCTTCAACGTTCCATAATAAGCGACTATACTCAATCCCCTTGTTTGCACTCGGCAAGTTCAATGATAGTTATAGGTTGCCTTATGTTTTAGTGAGTAATTTAGTATGCTTTAGTCGTTAATTAGATGATTTGTGTATGTTTAGGTTTAGAATTGTGTTGGTGTGATTATGTATTTGTGTTTTTTAGTGTTATATGGGTTAGAGCATGATATCGGGCTTTAATTTTGTGTGTTTGAGGTGTTTTGATGAGTTTGTTAGTGATTAAGATTAGGTAAAGAAGGTCGGAGAAGATTTGGAGAAAATTTTGAGGAGGAACAAGTGCCACGATTGTGGTAGAAGCAGGTATAACAGGCCATTGGCCACTATCATGTCATAAGCAATTTTTAAGTGCCACGATTGTGGCAAACGCAACGACAGACGCGGGGATTGCTTCTGAACTCAACTTTTTAAGGGTTATTTCGGACATTTAGGCTAGATAAAACCTAATTTTTACCCTAAATGAGAAAGGACTATAAAAGAAAAGGGAAAAGAAAACCCTAAATAAGGCCTCCATTTGCCATCTTGAGAAAGATCACAAGGAAGAGATAGAGAAGGAGAGAAGAGAAGGGGAGCTTCAGTTAGTTGTTGTCTAGCCACTCCAACCCAACCATCTCATTTTATTTTCTATTTCTTCTTGTTATTCATTTATCTTGATGTATTCTTTGGGTTTGAGGATGTTGAATATGTTGCCAAGGATGTTCTAAACTCTTTTAGTGGTTTGTTCTTGAATCAATGTTAATTTGATTGCTTTTGATGTTAATGTGTTGGGTATTGTAATTATTTTTCGTATTTGTGTGCTTCGGTAATAAATCGAGAAAGTGAACTAATAGCAAAATGATTAGGTTAGGTAATGAAAGTTAAACAATCAAATAAATCACACAAACAATCAAATTGGTAATTTATACGAAGAGAGATCTCGTCTGAGGACCCAATTGTCTATTAGAATGCTTTAGATCTAATTAGGTCGTGAGTTGTTTTTGTTAATTCATAGATTGCAATTTCAGTAATTCAATTCAACTAGGGTTTATGATTTAGGGTTAAACCATTATAACTCGAGAAAGAGTAATCCACCACTCAAAATTCTATGACTGATATTGAATTAACTATAGAGTAATCAAGTTAGCATTAGATGATATGATACATCTCCCTTTCTCACAATTGGTTAAGTTTTTTTGTGTGATTTTAGATGTGTCAATTGGTTGTGTTCAATTTTGATTTCCTTGCATTAATTTAAATTTTCAATTTTCAATCTATTCATATTCAATTGCTTAATTTTTTGCTCATTTTTATTTCCATTTTAATTACATTTTTAAGCCTTAGACAAATTAGGATTCGATTAGTTCACTAATTCCTCGTGGAATCGACACCTCATATATTACCATACGACTCGTGCATTTGCGGAATATTGAGGATTTTATAAGATTAAAACTTGCTCAACATTTAACTTTCAACTTTCAGTTGTTGGTCCATTGGCTATTAAGAATCGTTTTTGTATGTCTTCCCAAAGATCCTGTGCCACCTTCATGTGTGAAATAATCAAACATAATGAAGGTTCAACAGTATTCATAATCCAGGAAACCAATAATGAATTATTAGTCCATCAATCATCAAGATATGAAAACTTATCATCTGATTGCTTGAGTGTTCTGTCTATAAAACCAAATTTCTTTTTCGCTCTTAGCTCAATCCATAGAGAACGAGCCCATTCATTATTATTTTCACTTCAAGATTATCACTCGCTATAATGTCATACGATGAAATCGTCTTCTTTATCACTCCATCATTTTTGCCTTCTCCAGCCATAACAAAAAAAAATCGATAATTAGATAGGCTCTGATATCATATTATAAACAAATTTAGAGATGGGCAAAAGATGATTTTTCATTGAAACTAGAAGAAACAATACATACTAATTATACGTGCTTATAAAAAGTAATATTGGTATATGATGATCATACGAGTTTTTCAAATGTATAATATATAACAGATCCTAATAGGATTCGATAGATTGAAGGCCTCTGCTGAAAGCTTGGTTGACGAGAAGTCTGGTTTGGAAGTCGGAGATATTAGTTAACAAGGCCAAAATAGCCACTGGTGCAAAGATGACCAGCCCCATCATGTACTCTTACCTTCTGGATGAAACTTTTTTTTTTTTTTTTACAACGGAAAAAGTACAAATTACAATATCCTACGAGGGAGACTAACTCCGACCATATCCTCTAAAAGGAGAGTGGCACACCCGGATGGTGCCCTATCAAAAGTGGTGAGCTCGAGTCCCAAAGTAAAAGCATAGTTGGCGAGCCAGTCAACACACCGGTTGCCCTCTCTATAGGTGTGGCGAGGGATGACTACCCAGTTTCGGATGAGAAGTTCATTGATGCACAGGACCAAAGGATTGAGAGATAGGGCACGATGAGAGGCATCGGAGAGGAGCTCTTGAGCCACGATAGAATCTAGTTCAAGTATCACGTGGCGAAAATCGAGGGTCCATGCCAGTTGAAGACCCGAGTAGACACCCCTGAGTTCAGCTGAAACCGGGGAACAACGACCTATATTCTGAGCAAAACCACTTAGCCAATCGCCAGAGCGATTTCGAATGAGACCTCCTGCAGTGGCCGAGGAGGTGTCGTTGCAACACGCCCCATCCGTATTCAGTTTGACCCACCCAGGGGTGGGCGGGCACCACC
>JANSVA010000007.1:32284422-32303968 GCA_025504915.1 Erythroxylum reticulatum | reverse complement strand
TAAATTTTTGGAACTCCGCATCTTTTGGAACTAACTATGGATTTCCTTTGACACTGTCAAGGAAGGTTTGACCATTAGTTTGTTACTCATTAAATAAAATATCTTTCTGTTTAGTTTGAATTGGTTCAAATTTTTTGTAATTGAACCGATTTGATGCTCCTGAGTTTTAGCTTGATATGACCTAAAATTGGATCAGTTTGAATTAATCCATTGACTTTAAATCTGTGTTAAACTCAAACTATTAAAAAAATCGGTTTATTGCTTGATATTTCGGTTTGATTATTAAAAACTGATCAATTTATTAATTAATCAATCGATTTTTATAAACTAATAAATTAAAATAAATCAACTAATTTTTATTTTATTTAATTTTGATTTATTTAATATAATTTATTGTTAAAAACCAATTAATTTTTTAATTAATAGAATACATTTTTGTAAATTAAAATAAATCAACTAATTTTTATTTAATAATCTTTTTTATAATTAAACTTTAAATTATTTTATAAAAAATCATCATTTAATTATATTTTAAATTTTTTAATTTTATTTAATCTTTATCTGACATTAAACCTTTTTAATTTTAAAATTTATTTTAATAATTTAACTTTCATTCTAATTTTTAAAATATAGGTCAGACCTCTGTGCTGAAACCTATCAAATTCAGGCTGCATAGTTCATATTTCCAACGTAGAATACATACCTTCAAGAAATAACATGTATCCCTACAAGTAAAAAGCTGTAATATGGATCTCAATCATCAATCAACAAGCAGTGAAAAAGAATGATAAAAAATGGTGGATCCCCATTTGAACCAAGTTACAATTCTTTGTGGTGTTCGAACAGCTGAATCTCTACCAACAAAGATTCTAGGTACCTGATGCAGAAAAGAACATGTATCCAACCAGCAAAACAAAAAATGTTTAGCAGGAAACGAAAACTGTAGCAGAAATTGCCATTAGCATAGCCAAAACTAGCTTGAAACGGCGGCGGAACTCGGACACCGCGACGGAGGAGAAGTGACCATCCCTGACGACAAGAAAAAATGTATTAGCCTCTACGAGGATGACCAAAGACACATACATGCAAAAGAGACCAAGAGTGTCAGATATATACTTCTGCAAGTATCTAAGAGCTCCACAATATCTGACATTATCAGGAGGACTCTTCTCGGTATAGCCGGTCTCCTCAGGATTGATGATTTTCATGTATGTTTCTTGTCCGAGATACCATCTGTCTAAGTTCTCAATCCTAAGATTCCACACACCAACATTGTCAAGAGACACGTAAACTGCTGTCCATGCCCCAGGGTAAACCTGGTTTTGAGAAACAGAAACACAAAGGTCTTTATGACATAAAAAATCAAACATTCTATGTAATGTAATCCACAGCTCTAGGAGTAACTTCATGAATCATGACTGTGTCATATACAATTCTATATGAAGGATAATCAACAAATAGAGATACCTCTACGGTGCTGCGAGAAATAGCATCCCACTTGTTATATTGTTCTCTGTCAGCTTCCGTCCAAATTCCCCAGTCCATTCTGGTTTTCAGTCAAATCATTCTTTTATTTTCTGGCTTTCCAGACAGAATCAACAAGAAAATGAAGAAACAAAAACTTTCTTTTCTTACCCAACCACGAAAAATGAGTAGCCATCCATGTGAAAGCTCTGAATTCTGGTGTCACTGTTCTGCAATACAACTTCTATGAACCCTTTATATGTAGCATTGATCAAAGACGTGCTCATCTTAGCAGGCCATCTACGTGGTTGATTAGGAAAATCAAGCTTGTAATCTCCCTTCAGTTTATGAATATCTGCGAGTCTAATCGGTGTATCAGGATTCACAAACGATAGTCCATTAAGTGTTGCACGTAGTTTCCCGTTTATTGTTACCGGCGGCGAGCTCCTTATAACGTATGTATCAGTCACGTTGATTGAACCGTAGTGAAAAGAGCCCTGAGGGTTTGGTCTAGCTCCACTTGCAGAAGTATTTTGCCTGACAACATACCAAGGGCTTAGCGGAACAACATTTATTATAAATATGCAGAATTTGAGAATATCCAATAATAAAGAAATCAATTTTTTTTTTTTACTTTGTAAAGAACGAAAAAGAAAAAAAATGAAAACCAGAAATTAAACAAATTTTTACTAAATTAATAAAAAATGAAAATAGAAAATCAAAAACAAAGAGAAGCCCTAACCTGATGGATTTTGGCTGGTTCATTGCTGCCCACCGGTTATAGATATCTGGTGGTGCATCAGGCAAAGGACCAGTTACTGTTCCTCTGGAATTGGAATAGTGCAAGATGGCAACTCCTGTAACTCTTTTCCAAAGTGATTCATTCACGAATCGAGCACTTGCCACGATATAGTAATCAGAAGTTGCATTCTGATCCATAGTAACCAGAAACGAATAAGATTGACCCACATGAATGTCGAAGCTGGTATAATTTTGTTGTACAGTGTAATATCCCTCGGTTTCCACAAGAAGCAGATTATGACCCTGAATCCTGAAATTTAAACTTGTTGATGTACCAACATTATGAACTCGGATACGGTAGGTCTTCCCTGCAAAGAGGAGGAATTGTTTGCAATTTCAAATAGTCCAACCGAGTAAACCGAATCGAAAAATCGCGACAGGATCTCATCTCATCTCGATCGCTTACCTGGATTGACATTGATGGTCTCATACTTAATGCCGTCAGGAACAAAAGCTTTGTCGTACCTATATGGTCCCTTTCCATTAATCAAAACTCCGTCTGGCATTCCAAGCTCCTTCCCAGATTCAAGGTCACTCATCAAATCCTTAAACAAGATTCAATCATCACCAGAATTTACTTTTCTTAAGTCATGCAAAAGGCAATAAAAAGCTTGAAATGAAATGTCATCAAAACACTAACCAAACGACTTCGAGTGTACCAATCACCAATCATAATCACAAGATCACCATCCGGTTTTGCAAAAGGGATTGGAATAACTATCCGGTTATTAATGATGAAAGGACCAAATCCTCCAGATGCCCTTTGAAGATTAAGGGATGGACCATAGAAAAAGCTTCCAATCTGATCTTTCACTTGGAAATTGTACGTGAAGTTCCGTTTTGGAGGAATAGGACAACTGGTTCCTGGAACACCATCCATCCATGCGTTACGTCTCATTTCGATCCCAGGCCTGTCAAAATCTCGGAAACCAATCAGTCAAGCTGAGACAACATCTCTGAAAAGAATAAAAAAAGCAAAGAAAAAGAGGACACACCCACCAAGTCATGAGAAAATCTTCATTGAGTTCATTGTGCAAATTAATCAAAACATTGAAATTGGTAGTGACATTAAAAACAGGTCCAGGAAACTTCCCACCTACACCTATAACCTGCAACCCAGAAATTTTAAGGAAACAGCAAAAAAACCTGAGACCACCTCATCACAACATTAAAATGAGGATAGAACCTGCTGGGGTACGCCGAGAGGAGAGACAGTGAGGTAAGAGACTTTAAGTTCATAGTACACGGTCGGGTCATCCGCAAAAGAGAGGTATGAGAGTAGAGCAATATGGACCAAAACGGACAGCAAAAACCGAAGAATCGTCATGCTTTACAGTAACCAGATATGGAGAGCCAAGCAAATTCTCAATGCAGTGAAACTTTACGAACGATTACATAGTTCTTCTGATCGCAGAGATACAAACACATACATACGAGAATAATAGAAGATAAAGCGGTTGTTGTTATAGTGTACGTTCGTCGTAGGGTTAGGTAAGAACAGATAGAACAAGAAAGCCTGAAGGCGCCGCCTTAAGCATTTCTTTTCCCTAAATTCGTGGAGCATGATTAGAACAAACCGGTTACAGGCTAAACAGATTCATTAGTCCCTTTCTGTGATTGTCAACATCAATTCAGTCTATCTGAGAATGTGTAGAACTCCATTGGAATAGTGTAATTGTGATCATTTAAATAGAGGTATGAAGGATTTTGAATACAGTTCTTCTGGAGATTTTGTACATACTTATGCTTTATTGGATCAGAGTACATAATTACCAAATTACTAAAAAATACATAATTTATTTTGAATTAAGTTTAAATTACTATACAAGTAAGAAATTTTTCTCAAAAAAATGGAAAAAAATAAGAAAAATAAAAAATTAGACCATTGAACTCTTACTTCAGAACGGAAATTGAATTATACTAAAAATACGGGGTTGTCTAAAATAATGGTTTTTATATAAAAAACATATATTATACTTAAGAATTGGAGTTTTTATTCAATATAAAGAAAAAACATATTTTAAAATAATGAATTAAAAAATTATATATAAGGAAAATCCAAATTAACAAAAAAAATTAATTAGTAAAATTCGGTGTGGATTTTGTGAAACAATATTTTTCAAAAAAATTAAAATTATGATATATTACTTTTGCTTTTTGTTCATCAACTCATAATAATAATAATAATTATTATTATTATTATTATTATTAAACAAGGTATGAAATAGCAACTCTTGAACTTTACGAGGAAGCAAATCAGGAAGAAGATCTTTGATTAAGAAGATGGAGACGATTTATTTCAACTCAAGAACACAACAAACTCTAAGAAAATCCAAGAATATCATAACTTTTTTTTTTGGTGTGTGTCTTGAATTAAAATAAATTTGATTAATTCTTATCTTAAAAAGTACTCAAGTAAAATAATTAATTATATTTTTATTCCATTGTTGCAATGTCAAATAATTGTAAAATACATTCAACGTAAACAATTCGATGTCAAAATTACTCTTCAAATTATATTTTTAAAATGTGTGAAA
Organism: Erythroxylum reticulatum; assembly: GCA_025504915.1. Taxonomy (NCBI): domain Eukaryota; kingdom Viridiplantae; phylum Streptophyta; class Magnoliopsida; order Malpighiales; family Erythroxylaceae; genus Erythroxylum; species Erythroxylum reticulatum. Next base: position 32,299,166 of record JANSVA010000007.1, on the reverse strand, counting down.
AAATAAGTTTATATTTATAGTTAAGAGCGAGTCTTAGAACAATTAGTAATATTACTTGTTTATAACTAAAAGATCTCAAGTTCGAATATTAGAAACAGCTTCATGCTTCATTGTTAAATATAAAGAGAAAGTCGTATACAATTGTTATCCCTTTCTTAATCCTCTCACGGAGGAAAGCTTTGTGCGTTGAGGTTGTTGTTGTTAATACTGATCAACCATCGCATGTTAATCCAAGTTTTAATTACTTGTTTTGTAGATAAAGTTAAAATTAGAACTCAATTAATCCGGTTCAAATCGAGTAAATTTACATATTATATAATAATATTGAGTCGAATTTGATTAAAAAAAGTTTAAAATCCACTTTAATTAACATTCTTAAAAATTTCAAGTTAAAATTTTGCAATCAAACCCATTTATTTAAGTTTAATCAAATTTGATAAAACTTTAATCCGAAATTTAAGTCATTAGTTCCGATATATATTATCATTTCTAATTATAAAGTTCGATACTTACCATCATATTATTACTTTATTAGTGCCATCTTTACTATATTCAAGGACATGGAAGATTTGTCCCTATTCCATTTTTTTAAAATGGAGTTCGTTGAAATGAGCTTTTTGGAGAGTGTAATTACTAAAAATAAACTCTACTCAACTTGTGTGAAAGAGTAATTTGCAGATAAAAGGAGGATCTAACTATAATTTAGAAAAACCAATTTGTATTTTCGATTAGTTGTAATAATGAATATTAGCTGAAAGCTGCTCGATCAATCAGGTCGTTGTAGTATAGTGGTGAGTATTCCCGCCTGTCACGCGGGTGACCCGGGTTCGATCCCCGGCAACGGCGAATGCTTTTTGGTGTCTTTACCTTCTCGGTCCCTTGCCGGGAAAGACACTCAATCGCATTTTCCCGATGATTCCGATACCAAACTTGCCATCAACGCCTACTTTAACGTCAATGCTCCTCCGTCCTTTTCTTCCGTCTCTTTCCTCCCACAAACACCAAAACTCACAAATAACACAACCACAGATGGCTTCTAAACCATCTAAAGATGTTTCCCTCTCCGCCACAACCTCTCGGAGCAATCTCATAACCACCACCAAAGTACATGTAATGGCATTAGATGGAATTGTCAACGTCAACTCTTTGTTCACATTAGCACTCTTTCTTGGCCTCACATGGTATCCCACCTCCGCCACCCTCGTCACCGACGTTTCTTGCGTCGCTGCTGGTCCAGCTGTCGCAGAGAGCCTAGTGGTTTTCCATGTCTACTCCTTTAGCTGCTTCTTGTTTTCAAGTCTGATCGCATTGGCCATCAAAGAAGCAATCAAGATCATTGACAAAGATCATAACTTTGAGCGTCTGGGTGCGTCTACAGCTCATATCAACTTGGTGGCATTAAGAGTAGGGACTCTGTTTTCTGGGTTCGGTTCGGTTTTCGGTTGCGGGTTCTTGATGATGGCTCTAGTGGACTTGGTGCAGTTAAAGTTGGGAACTTTGGCTTGTGGCGATTTCTATACTTTAGCTGCTGTTGCTCCTCTGGTGATTTTGATACCTTCGGCTTTGTTTATCTTCGTCTTTCTTGTTCTTTATGCATTTACTCGTTAGCTAAAACTCATATTTCTCTAAGTTAATGTATGTTTATAGTTTGATAAATTAAGAATTGAAATGTTAAATCCATTTGGTTGCTGTGTTTTATCTGTAAATGCTTATGAAGAAAGGTTTCATTTGTGGTGGAGAGACGGGTATTTGTTCAGTTTTTCATATTCTTAACATCAGTCTTCTTCACGTGTTATCGCTTGCCATTTTGACTGGTTCGATGAGATCTAGTGGGTTAGGTAGTAGTAAAGTAATGCAATTTGCAATTTTTATATTTCTGATTGTATTGAAAATGGTTCATTTTGTGCCCTTTTTTAATGATGTGATATTGAAAATGGCAGTAGAGTAGCTTCAAAGTTGTTCCACACATAAACTTAATCTGTGAAGTCAACGCGTGATGTAGGAGCTTAATGACAAGTTCCCGATTTTATGTTTAATCCAATTTGAAGATTTGTATGTCTTTTGATTCAAGTTGATGCCATTCTGGAACTTAAATATGAGTGATGGAGGTGATTAGAATTGAACAGATTCTTAATGCTGTTTCCCATCTGTTCATTGTTTCAATGATTTTGTCTCTGGGAAAGAGGTAGGATATGGTCTTGAATTCATTATTTGGATGGCTAGGGATCAAGTTGTTGTTTTCAGTTTCCGTTGTTTCTGCTTCATCATTTCCGTCTTATCTGCATTCTCCTTTGTTTCATTCCTCTTCTGGTGTCGCTGCTCTGGCCCTTGCTATTCCAGAAGCCAAATAACATTTCCGAATCAGAACCATCCTCATTCTATTGATCTCCTTTCTTTTCCATCCGCCTGGAATCAACTCTTGTTTTCTTCGGAACCGCCGCGAAAGCTCCTTAAAATTGCGGTTTTTGTCAAGAAATGGCCTCGTCAATCTTTAGCTGGTGGACTAGAGCGGCATGCTTTGACCCTTCATCTTGCTCTTGCCAAAAGAGGGCATGAGCTTCACATTTTCACCTCTTCTCTCCCCAACATGTCTTTCCCAATGCTTCAAACTAGCAACTTATACTTTCACCTCTCAAAGCTGACAGCTGCTGGTTATCTGGACCAGTCTTTAGTCTGGAAACAATTTGAAGCTCAAAACTCAACTGGGAAACCATTTGATGTGATCCACACTGAGAGTGTTAGTCTCCTGCATACCCGATCCCACAACTTGATCAACTTAGCTGTTACTTGGCATGGTATTGCATATGAAACCATTCATACTGATATCATTGAAGAGCTTCTGCGGAATCCAAAACAACCACAAGCATATGCACTGAGTGAAAGAGTGATTAAGGTTGTGGAAGAGGTCAAGTTCTTCCCGGACTACATGCACCATGTTGCCACGAGTGATCATGCTGGAGATGTCTTGAAAAGAGTATACATGATCCCAGAAGAAAGAGTTCATGTTATTCTGAATGGTGTGGATGAGGAAGTTTTCAAGCCAGATTCTGTCAAGGGCATAGAATTTAATCAGAAGTTCGGAATCCCGCGAAGTAGAAGATCGTTGATTTTCGGTATGGCAGGGAGGTTGGTAAAGGATAAAGGGCATCCATTAATGTTTGAAGCATTGAAGCAGATGCTCACTGAAAATTCCACATTTCGTGATAATGTTGTTATCCTGATTGCTGGTAATGGACCTTGGAGTGAAAGGTACAGAGATCTTGGAACTAATGCAATTGTTCTGGGATCGCTAGAACAATCTCAGTTGGCTAGGTTCTACAATGCCATAGACATTTTCGTGAACCCGACACTACGAGCTCAGGGATTGGATCATACTCTGTTGGAGGCTATGCTTTCTGGTAAACCTATAATGGCCACAAGAGTTGCAAGCATCACAGGGTCTGTTCTTGCTGAGGTTGATATGGGTTACATCTTTTCACCAACCATGGTTTCTCTAAAGAATGCACTCTACAGGGCATGGGAAGATGGCAGAGAAATTCTGGAGAAGAAGGGGGAAATTGCCAGGATAAGAGGATTGCAATTGTTCACTGCAACCAAAATGGCATTGGCTTATGAGAAGCTATTTCTCTGCATTTCCAGAGAAGGAAATGAAATGGAAGATCCTTGTCAGCACCAACAATTTAGTGTTTAGAGCTAAATCTGACAGCCAATTTTCTCCAAGTTGTTGCATTCGATCTGGTAACTAAAAAGCAGTTTCTGAGTAACAGGAAACAGTGTAGATATCGCAGGGGTTCATTTCAGGGATTGAAACGTATAGCCAAGTTCTTCAACTTTTAAATTACCCTCACATGAAGCAGAAGAACTGCAAATGTTTTTGCTTGGCCTTGAAGAAATAGTCAAAGGTGCCATTATCTTCACGAAAGGCTTCAAAATTTTTAATATAAAAGTTGTTTCTGATCTATAAATTTAAAAATTTTAAGATCATAATATTGTTTTGATCAATTATCTAACTAATCTCAAATTTTAATGGCTATAGATGATCATCTACCTTTAAAGTCAACATTATAGTGTTTATCACACAAAGTTGATTCACATTTAACAAATTACTAAAATTACTACATCATCAACCATGTAATGATCTTTGGTCGAAGTTAAATGATTTTTAATGACGGTAGCTCAGATGTCAATATCAGTGATATCATCAGGAGCTTGTGTCCAAAAACATGAAATAAAAATGAAGCATTTCTCTATTAAACCAGAAAGAATTAACAAATAGTTGGGAACTATATCATCTCCAGAGAACCAAAACTGGAATTGAATGATCAATATACTTGGACAATAGGAGCATCACAGGAAAGTAATCAGAAAGACATTTACAATTAAGACAAGAAGCTTTGAGCAGACTAAGGTTGCTCGGTAGGGGAAGGATCCTGATGTAATGTGTTCCTGTGCAAGTCTGCTACAAAGCTGCTTGGTCTAGTTCCCATAGAACTCAAAAACATAGAGATATATGCTTTCTTGTTGTATAGTATATCAAAGATTATTCCTTTTTCTGTTTTATTCTTTGCACATGTTATAAGCCACTTGACTTCTTCCACATTACCAGGGAGTTGAGGAACTCCATAACCTGAAATGGAAAAGGAACAAGTAACAGATAATGTCACACTATTGTTAATGGAGAAGAAGATTACAAGCAGTAGAACACCTGATTTCTTCAAAGCATTACTGTTAATCACACTGTACCTCTGAGGGGTCTCGGAGGGAATAATATGCATTGCTTTCCTTCGGGGCAGACGACACTATGATGCCATAACCACATTTCCTCTCTCTCAAAACCTGTTTAGAGAGATCCTAAGGTCAGTGAATTGTACAAACAAAGAAAATTATAGTTACAAGAACTGATCAGAACAATATGTAGCTAAAGAAATGACTATTTCTCGCCTTGAAAGCATCTTCATCTGTCCGGTCATCTCCCACATAAATTGGAAGAACATCGTCAGAATTATTTAGTCCTGAAACAATTTTTATTTCATAAGTGGCTCAGAAACTGAAGTTCTTTGTATTAATAAGTAATCAAAGACCTTCAAGACAAAAGGTTCACGAACCTAGTGATTCAAGTACAAATAGTACAGCTTTTCCTTTGTCCCAGTCGATCATCGGCCGGACCTCTAAAACCTAAACTTTGTCAACCAAATAAAAATTAGACAAACAGAAAATAGAATAGATTGAGAACAGTCATGATAGATACGAAAATTACCTTCCTCCCGTGTGTCAACCTCAGCCGTGGGAACTCTTTTATAACATCATGAACACGCTGTGCAACTGTCATCCAACTCTAAACATAGAAGAAAGGTGCAACAATATCATTAAGCTTGAAAAGGAAAATTGTTCATTCAAGTTACTAACTAGTGGATGTTACTTCGTGGCGAAAAAATGAAACAGTACCTTCTCATCTACATTACGGTAATGCACGGAGATGCAGAACTTGTTGTTTTCGACTTTAGCTCCTTCAATGTCCTTGGTACATTCAACAAGGGAATCATAGACCTGCTCAGATGAATTTAACAAAATGCTCAATAGCAAAGGGGAACAAAGAAAGAGAACAAGTTGATGTTATTGCTTCGTACAAGATATTTACATACCTCTTCAATCATTGGTAAAAATTCACTAGCAGGCTGGAACAGAGTGACTTCCTTGCCCTGTTTGTAGCATAAGTAGGTTAAAACAAGCTAAATAAATCATGAGGTGGAGAAAGATTATCAACTTGCGGAGGACTTGTTAGAAAGTTACCTGCTTATCAGTAGACCTGATGGAATTTGAATGAGCAACACAGGCAGATTTTGTAACGGGTCCTATGATGTCCATCCCATGGCTACCAGCATAGTAGAGTTCTGTTAATCCTACAAACTCATAAACCTGGATCACCAAAATCCACAAATGACATATAATCAGATGAAACAATAAAAATCTTAACTACCAACACAAACAAACCGTCTTGGAATGTTTTACTGTTTTACAAGACAATCCTTTCGATTACCTTGTCACGACTTCTCCCGCTAATTATTGCTGTTGGAAAATATTTTGCCACCTTTTTAACAGCAAAACGCATCTACAATGAAATTAGAGGATATCTTGGTGATTATTCATGTACAGGACATTTTAAAAGAAGATTAACTAAAAACTTCTAAGCAATCATGAAGTTCTTACATTATTAGACATGAAAGCACAGTCGGGGTCATCAACAATTGGTGAAAGTGTACCATCATAATCCAGGAATAGGGCAATTCTCTTTCCTTTGGCAAAGTTTGTGATTTTCTCAAAAGAAGTAAGAGCAGAAGGGTATTTAAGCTGCAAGAAGGATGAAACACAGGTCAGAAAGATCACCATCAGACTTATTTGTTAGAGATAAATAACAAATTGTTCTTAGGAACAGACAATTACCAGCCAGGAGCGATAAGCAAAATCTGCATCACCTAAAGGAAGCTCATTCTGTATGTCCTTGTTTATCTTCTTACGAGGAGGAGAAGAGGACATCATGGCATCCAGCCAACCACTGGAACGAATATCATCAAGCACTCCAGTTTTTTTCCTTGGTATAGTTAATAATAAATTTGATGAGAAAGCTGCTCCTCTGGGTGAGTATTGCAACAGACTGTTATGAACTCCCAGTGTTGACTGATCCGTGAGAACAGGAGCAGTGTGATTTGATTTAAGTTCCATTGGATCTAAATTTATTTGAACACGTATGATGTCTGAACTAAGGAGATGTTAACAGCAGTCAACCTTCCAAATGAAGAATAATTGTAGGTTTTTTGTATTGATATCTAAGATTTCTCTTCAGCCGACTCGTTTATCAAAGAAGAACCACCTTTCAAAGTTTTCTTGTCACAGCTGCTTTGTGAGCAGTCCATCAAGAACGGTGCTCCTGAACACTGGTTGGTATAAGATGTGGTCCGTAAGAATATGATGAAATAAAGAAATGGATAATCTTCTGGTAGCAGAATAATTTTGCTTACCTATATGCTCTCATATCTGCACTGACTATGTGTATATCTAGACAACAGACTATAATTTCAGAATTCCTTGTGAATCTACAATCTTCTGCAAGAATGAAAAAACAGGTGAGCAAGGTAAGCACAATAAGATCAAGCACAACAAGAATATCCTCAAAGCAGTGTACAATTAACCAAAAAAAAGATTCAGAGAACGTGGCTCTCTTTTGCCATTTCCATACTGCCTACATGAGATGTAAATTATAGAAATGGATAGTGATGCAGGTGCTAAATATAATATTGTGATCTCTCTCACTCTTAGCTTTTTCCTCTGTTCAGTCTCATTCCCACCAAAGTAAATTAGTTACTGCTGAAAAGGAAAAATCATTATCAACTGTTCACGCCCTTCACTTTCTCATGCCAGAAGCAGGAAACAATAGAACTAGGGAATCTTTCAAAGAAAAAAACAATAGAACTAGGGAGCAGAATCGGTATAAACTCCTGAAATTATAACTGCAAAAATGCAAAAATACTAAATGTCCAAAAATATTAGTATATTGATTGGGGATGTATCAACAAATCCATGTCTGAGTCAGCAGATTGATAAGGACTGTTGTAATTCACAAAGATTTCAAAACAGTCCAAATTGAAGGGAAACCAAACATGCATTAAGACGTGGAAAATCTAAACTTAAGGTAATAATTATTTTAATGCTCCATTGAAATTTGGTTGCAAGGAAAAGAAAACTAGGACCCTACAGGGCATTATCATCATCAGCCAAAAAACATAGATTTATACGCAGCTGCAACAAAAACATACGATGAAACAAGTATAGCCGTCTACCATATTAGAGACCAAAAAGCAGACGAAAAAAAGAAGAAACAACAATAAAAGAAATCACTAATCAGAAAAGAAAAATGTGTTTAAAGGACAAGTGGAATCACTATGGTGATGGTAAAAAGAGGACACTAAACACATTAAACCATACATCGGTTTTCTTAGTAAAAAAAAGAAAGTTAAAGCCGCAAAATAAAATTGATCAGATGCATGATTTAGGAATCAAGGAACAGTCTTTTCATGTAAGATATCTGGCAAAGAAAGTTTTAGTAATTGGGTGTAGTTGCAGACAATAAAATACTCTCGCAACCTCACATAGTGGAGGGTCTCAATTATCACATGCAACTATCTATGAGGGACCCAACACTAAACAAAGATTCAGACATTTTATAGATCATTTAAATGAAAATGAACTGACAACACACACATACATATAGATACAGACATCTCATTCTCCTATACTATCACAAATTCTAATGTAATTTGGCCACTAACACCGAAAGCAACATAGTAGAACACGAACACGAGTACATTTTCTCACGCGTACATAGTTTTGTTTAAGCCTTGATACCATATATGACCCAACTGAATAGAAGAACTGGTACGAAATTTAACTACGGTCAAGATTATAGATACCGACTTTAATGTTTTGGTTTAAAGAAAATTAGCAACTTTGAGAAAGAAAACACCACCATATTTTCAATGACTTGAAAAGTATACGCTTGTTTTACTCTAAAACATTTTGACATCTCTAATCAGTCCATTTTACTCAAAAGTTTATTTAAGGACTTGAGGAAAGAATCTAAGATAAAAACAAAAGCCATATCACATCATTGGTTAATCAAAAGGATGCAAGTCAGAATCAAAGTCGAAACCCCAAATATCGGTTTTATGGGGCTGGGAAAAAAACTGAAAGAAGAAAACAAAACTGAACTGACCCGTGATGTAAAAATCGCAGCCAGCCAAAAGAAACGCATCTCAAAACAAGAACCAGAAAATCAGATATAACCCAATGTAACATAGAAACCAAACAAAGCGCAGAGCATTTGAGAGCCAAAAACGCAATCTTTCAAGAAGATTAGATTTTCTAGCATTCACCTAACGTCCAAGTTCAATCCAAAAGCCTTCAGAAATCACAACACGAAGCAAAATGCAGGTCGACCCTTCAAAAACAACACGAAAATTGAGATTTTGCCATAGAAAGGAACCTAATTCAACTCTTCCTACGTTATTCCAGCTATTTCTTCAGCCGACAAATATATACATGCACAAATGAATGGCACAGCATTACAAAGAAGAAGAAAAGAAAAATACCCAAAAGAAAACCCTAGAAATCGCAGAGAACGAGGAACGAGAGTCAAGCGCTAAAGATTTTGTTATGCGAAACCGCAAAACTACAGAGAGACGACACAAAGAAGAAGAAGAAGAAGAGGAAACACTTAAAATAGAGAGTCGGTATTTATAGAATGAGTTTGTTTTCGGTTTTTGGTGAATCGAAGAGCGCGTGCTAGTTACTCGCCGTGCATTGCACGCTCCAATCAATTTCACCCCGCGTTTTTGATTCGTTAATAACTGAAAAGAATCTGGAAAATCATCTTTTATTGATTTTGATTGGATTCTTCTAAATTTCGGGAATTATAACAATAAAAACGGCCGAGATTTACGCGGGGCCCAGAGATGGTACGTGGAGGCTGACGCGAAGCTCGTGCTGACACCTGTGACCGAGTTGGGATGACGTGGCGAGCTACCATGTGGGACCCGCGACAGCACGTGTCGTCGATTTCGGGGAACAAGATAACAGTCTGGGAGATCGTCGGTTAGGTCCCCACGTGGCAGAAGATTGAGTGGGGGTGGGTCCCGACAGGTACGGCTACTAAATGAGAGCCACAAGATGAGTGGGGTCGTCCAGTGTTCGGGGACAATTTAACAGAGGGCATTAGATGGATCCGACGTGGCAGGGCATGGCCCTCGACGGGAGACAGAAGCTGAAACATTTGTCTGGAAAGCTCCTTCCCAACTCGTTCCGAAAACGACAAGTTGTTTTGGGAACTTGTACTCTTGAGGTGTTTCAAGTTAAAATGTAATAACATGAATTTTAACTATAATTTTAACCGATTTTTATTTATTCATTTCGTGTTAATTATCTAATTATGTGACCCAATTTAATTTATTTTAAAATATGTAAATTTAGTATTTATATTAATAATTTTATTTTATACTAAACTCAAATCAATAGTTTAATTATAAATTTTCAATAAAATAACCTATTCCAATATTATGGTATGGTCCAAATGTAACATTAAATGTCATGTCTCAAATTTGAATGCATGTATGTGGAAGGTAAACGGGAGTTGGTGGAGAGAGGGGGTTAGTTAATGTCAAGGAAGAGACGGTCAAAGATGGTAACTAGAGAAAAACATAAGTAAAAGGAAACATGGCTCTAGTAGTCTAGTGTAAGTGTTTGGAAGATATTTGACAAAAGAAGGTTTAGCTCAATATAAATTTAAATATTTGAATTTAATTGAGTTCGGAAATAATACATCAACACAGGACTTGAAAAGGTCGGATAACACGTAACTTTATTCTTAATTGAGATAAAAAAATGTCATTTTATTTGATAGATGAAAATTGATTAATCGAATCAATTATCATTTTATTAAATGATATTATTTTAACTATAATATTATTCAGTTCTAATTTAATTGAATTTATCGTAATTAAATATAAATTATTTTGTTTGAACGTAACAAAATTTAAAATAATTTAAAATTAAGATTGAGTCAAGTCAACGTATTCAATACACGAAACTCCTTATGTTAGAGAAGTCTAAAAAGGATCATAATATAATTTTCGAGACTCGAACATGTGATTTTATGATTATAAAGAAGCAACTTTACCGGTACCTCTAATTTATCTTTAAAAAATAGTTTTTTTTTTTAAAGGACTAAGCACAAATAAGGCTTTCTTTGTCTGATGGAATTTAGCAGTCTAGGAAGTTCCTCTCGAACATGCTTATGTCTTCACGTAAGTTTCCAAGAAAAATGGAATCCAACCATTTCTCAGGGAAAAATGGTGCCATAGAAAGCGTGCATGTTCGAGAAAGTCTCTCGAGAATAGGATTGACAAATTAATCTCACATGGATTTAAATTTAAGGGTTCAATTCCGAATTAATTGAGTTTTAAAATAAATTTGAATTTAAAAGAGTCTATACAAATTTCAACTTAACCCTCTAATATCCTTATAGTCTGCTTGATTTAATGGCTAGAATAAATAAAGAATAGAATAATTATTCTTAAGAATAAAAAAAATGAATAAAATAAAATGAGTATTATTTTGTTTGATTTATTGCTAAAGATTTTTTATACTAGTGTTTGATTTGAAAATATAAATTTGAAATGACAAAATAATAACTAATAAAAAGATCAAATTATTATTATTATTATTATTGTTATTATTATTATTATTTTAATTAATTATATTGTTATTATTATTTATTATTATTAAATTCCCTATTATTGTTAATTTTCTTCTTCTTGTTCTTAATAATAATAATATCATTATTATTATTATTATTATTATTATTATTATTATTATTATAAGAATAAAAAAGTCTTCAACAAATAACTCTATTCTTGAAATAGCTAAAGACACCTTTTGATGATCTTTAGCTATTCCTAAAAATTGATGAATACTTAATGTAGCACCCCACTCCTGCAGGACCCATACCTGACATCTATGGGTGATATCCGAGTCTGTACCATGTGAAGATGGCATGCTAAAACAGTAAATGGAGGAAACTCATTGCAAAGTTTTCTAACACAATATATGAATATGCGGAAAATCGATAATCAATTTTGGCTCGGTTGATTCATAAACAAATTCAGCCACAAAAGTTACAAAGATTATTAAACACGTCAGAAATCACTTGGGCCCATTACAGAACAAAATACTTGTATTCATAATGTCCTTACATTTCAAAAACCATTTTTATAAACATTGTACAACACTTAAGACTATCCTTATCATTACAACATATCTAAATATATATGCAGACGCAAACTGATCCCGACCTGAAACTCTTACTCGTAGCCTTTCTGGAGACCTTTAGAAAACCTGAAAAGCCACGTTGTAATTTTTTGATAAATTTTGCGAACTCAATGAGTAAATCATCATTGATGAATTCACTGGATCACAAACACACATCACATATTGCACAATTATTCATTCTAAGCATACATTTATTATTCAGATACTTACATAACATGGCATATCATATGGTCATTTATTTCAGCTTTTCAAATCATTCAAAGAATTTCAGTCTTATATGAATGCTATATGAATGAGACTCATATTCGTTCTTATTGTTGTGACCGAGTGTCTATCATATACTTATACAAATACTGGCCCATAGGGCTCAGTCAGAACAGAATCACGAATCATAACTCTACGCGTAGAATTAGAAATTATGGACCAAAACTCTACGTGGAAGCGATTCATACTGGCAACTCAAGTCACAACGCCTTTATCTGAATATGCATTTTATGAAATACATCAAATACATACATGTTATATATCACTCACAATCACATATGATACTCAAACAAAGCTCATAATCATCAGACCTAAGTCCAGCATTCAACTGTCGTTGAAAATTTACATAACATTCAGAATCTATAGCAATCAAAACCACAATCAAAGCACTTCCAGTACATTCCCAACTAATAAACTCCTTGGACTTCAAGTCCGAAATTCATAACAAATCGCAAACAATTTAATAATATTGGCAGTTTAAACAAATCAAATCAAATTACTTATAGGAAATCATCTAGGTTGACTCACAATATGCTCCAAAATGCTATTGCCCGGATGGTCTGGCAATGTCCAACTGGCATCCAATGAGTTCTTCTATATCACACAAAACACATTTACAAATATCACACTTTTGCACAATTATGTAAGTATTTATTAATGCACATCTACTTATATGAAATATGCACAATGCATGTTCAATGACAATTTCGGGGGTTCTTTATTGAGATCCTTATGAACAAATCATTCAGATATCAAAGCCCTCATTAATACCATGTATACTTATAATTTGGACCAATAAAAAGCAATGTGAAAGTAATTTCATAACTTCATTGATCACTTCAGATTTTTCCAAGACATACATTCGAGTCTACTATTCAAGTTCAATTAGAAGGTGAAACTGATATAATTTGGTCAAACTCTCTTCTAAACAAGTGTTTCTCTATGTCTCATGTTTCCATTGACACTAAAATCACTCAATTTGGTTAAATAATTTGGAAGATATGCCTCAAACATTATCGGGATGTTCACATTCAAAAACAATATACTATATACAACTTCCATCCAAAAATTCAATATCCTAGAAAACAAATCAAAATTTAACTTCTTGATTCAATTTGTAGCCTATATCTCTAGTTTACTCCAAATCAAAAAGCATCTCATTTGGAATCCTATAGATCCATCTATAATTAAAATACTGAAAGGTGCTCAGTAAGAAAATCCTATTTCATTGTTCCTACAGATTCTACACTTTGATTCGATTAATCTTTCTCAATTCAATTTATAACACCACCAATTTTTGTGGAGAGGTATAAACATATCTTAATAATCCAATGGTTCAAAAACCAAGTCATTTGGAGGTCTATAGAAGAAGTTATAGCTAAAATCTTATCGGATGTTCATCAACTAACAACTCTCAAAAGTCGCCATCGTATTTTCACTTTAAACCAACAAAGTCGCTATCGTGCATTTGCACGATAGTGACTTTCACCCTTAAACACCCAGATTCGCTAATGTCTATTTGCATGATAGCGACTTTTGCCTTTAACTCACCGAAGTCACCGTTGTGCATAAATTCTTCTTCACCGAAACCAAACTTCTAAACTCCATACTTTTGATTCAAAACTCCAAAAATTACAAACTTTATATCACTGGAAAGCTTAAAGAAAGATATACAACTTTGATGAAGACCATTTTGTCAAAATATGCCTAGATCAGTACAATAAATTTACCAAAGTTCAGATCAAAAAATCAACTCTCTTAGTATTCATTCCCAGAATTTTCAGACTTCCCTTGTTTTTTTCAAGATCCAACACTTCTATTTTTATTCTAAGTCTTTCCACTCTATTTCATTAAACTCATTCACCATAAATTCATACCACTCTAAAATATACAAGTTTAATCAAAAACCATCAAAAGGCAAAAATTCATATTCAACCTATTCATGCTCTGTCAACTTTCTTCATTTCCAACTTTCATTCTACATCTCCATGTTTCCTCTCAACCTTCATTTTTTACACTCATTCCCATCTCAAACCATCATTTTACAATTGCTCTTCAACTCAAAAACTATTTCCTTGATTATCTCTAAAACTCTTACCTATTCACGTACACACACATACATACATATACACACACACACACACACACAGAGTGAAGAAGTAGAGCATATCAACATATCACCTTTTGATACTTTGATTTTCTACACTTATCCTAAACACCATTTCGTTTCTATTTCAAACTCTAAAACTCATTTCTACAACATCTAATCACTAAAAATCATCAAATACTAAACTAACACTATATCCGTATTTTCATCTCATTAACATAGTGTTCATAAATATATACATGTAAACCTCATGTTCATGCAGATGACAGTGAATTCATCAAATTCATTTCATAAATCCATAGCTTTAAAGGATTTATTCACTACTTACTTGTTGAAAACTCCAAAATCTTCAATTATCTTCAAGCCCTAAGCTCCATGCAAAATTATGTAAGCCATTGTGAACACTAACCAACTTCTGATTTTTCTTAAGGCAGAAGAAACCACTTGCAAGGTGGGGTTGGTTTAGGAAAAAGAAAAAGTAAAGAAATCCCTCCAA
>JANSVA010000007.1:32248456-32269456 GCA_025504915.1 Erythroxylum reticulatum | reverse complement strand
GGGTTAAATGTATACCTGAAGAGGGTGTAGATTGGAGGTAGCGAAGAATCTGTTTCACCGCGGTCCAGTGAATGTCAATAGGACAGCAAATTGAATGTCAGGGTAAGTAAGGCAAAGATATTGTAGAGCACCAACAATACTTCGATATTTAGTAGGATCGAAAAGAGGAATGCCATGATTTTTTGAAAGAGGAAGAGTGGGTGTGATTGTGTAGGTACAGATTTGGAGTGATCTAGGCCAATACGATGTAGTAGTTCTTTGGTGTATTTAATTTGTGTGAGTAAAAGGCCATTTATTGTGTTGGTAGCTTCAATATCAAGAAAATAATTGATTGGTCCTAAGTATTTGATGGAAAAGGAAGTGTTAAGCTCTTGAATAAGGGTGGTAATGAATGAGGGTGAAGAACTCGTAATCAAGATATCGTCAACATACACTAAAAGAAAGGTAATATTGGAGGGAGTATTATGAACGAAAAGTTACGTGTCAGATTTAGTGGAGACAAAGTGAAGTTCATAAAGTTTTTGAATGAGGCAATGAAACCAAGCACGAGGGGCCAGTTTGAGACCATAGAGAGCTTTGTGGAGGCGACAAACATAAGAAGGATGATATGTATCTAGGAAGCCAGGAGGTTGAGTCATAAAGACTAGTTTTTGAAGAGTGCCATTAAGGAAGGCATTATCGACATCGAGTTGACGAATTTGCCAACTTTTAGAGATTGCAATAGTAAGGATGAGATGGATGGTAGTAGGTTTGACAACTGGGCTAAAAGTATCTGTATAATCTATACCAGGAGTTTGATGATAGCCTTTGGCAACAAGACGAGCTTTATAGTGATCAAGAGTTCCATTAGAATTTTGTTTTGTGTAAAAGACCAATTTATAACCAACAAGATTGACATTTGGTAGTGGAGGGACCAGAGTCCATGTGTTGTTGCGATGAAGAGCTGTGAACTCGTCAATGCAGAAACTTGTTAGCTTGAGTGAAAGAAGAGGGATCAAGATCATTAGATGTATGTGTGTGGGTAGAGTAAGTGACATAATCAGAGAATGTGCGAGGTATACGAGTTTGATCACAGGTGCGGGTTACCATGGGATGATGTGGGATAGCGGGTGGAGAGGAGGAAGTTGGTGAGGGAGATGAGGTTGTAAGTGGAGGCATAGGTAGGGGTTAGGAGATGGACAATGAATGTCTTGAGACAAGAGCGGGAGAGTGAGAGGAACTAGTATAGGGAAAGTCGTTTTCAACAAAACAAACATGACGAGAGATATATATTTTAGATGTAATAGGGTCAAGGAAACGATGGCCCTTGTAATTAGGAGAATACCTGAGAAAGACACATTTTGTAGATTTTGGTTCGAGTTTGCTTAAACGTGTGGACCCAGTGAAGGGAAAGCAGGTGCACCCAAAGACCCGAAGGTGAGAAAGGTTGGGCTTTGTGAGAAAAAGAATTTCATGGGGGGATTTGTTATAGAGAGCAGGGGTTGGTAATAGATTTATGAGGTAAGCAGCTGTAGAGAATGCTTCATACCAAAAAGCTTTAAGAAGTGAGGCATAAATAAGAAATGTGAGACTAGTTTCAGTAAGGTGACAAATTTTACGTTCAGTGATCCCGTTTTGTTGTGGGATATAAGGATAAGAAATACGATAAGTAATGCCATATGTAATAAGAAAGTTAGCGAACAAACCTTTGACAAGTTTAGGAACTCTATCGCATTGAATTTTTTTTATAAAGGTCGAAAAAAGATCTTCAGAGTGAGCTTTGAATGTCTGAAAACGAGAAAGGGCTTGAGATTTGTGGGTTAAATGATAAATCCGTTTATATCAACTGAAATCATCAACAAAAAGAATAAAATAACGAAAGCCAGAGAAGGAAAGGGAGGGAGATGGTCCCCAAATATCGCAATGAATAAGTTATAGTGGCTTATTTGAAACACGAGAAGAGAAAGGAAATGAAAGACGAGTACCTTTTCCTTGAAGACAAGAAGTACAATGTTTTATTACATGATGTTTGATATTCAAAAGGGGAGATAACCTAGAGAGTGTAGCGGGACAAGGATGACCACGACGTTGATGCCATAATTGACTTGGAGTAGAGGTAGTATGGAAAGCAATCGGATTTGTGAAATTGATTGGAATCTTCAATGGGTAAAGATTATTATGTATGGTACCCGCGAGAAGTGGTATCTTGGTGTGGAGATCCTTCACAATATAACCAGAGGGATTAAATTCAATGATGCAAGAATTATCCTTAACAAATTTAGCTATAAAAAGTAAATTGTCAGTAAGATTGGGAACAACTAAAATATCATCAAAATGAAGGGATGTAATGGGAGTAGAGAATGTAAGGTTACCAGTAGATAAAATAGGAAAAGTTTGTTAATTACCGACAATTACTGTATTTGGACCATTGTATGGTCTTGAGGATTCGATGAATTGAGGGTCAGGAGTCATGTGGGTTGTAGCACTAGTGTCAAGTAGCCATTCTGCAATAGTGTTAGAAGTGACAGCTGAAGGATAAGAAGAATTTGTGATGTCGAAGGTAGTGAAAGCAGTGGATAAATTATTAGGGTTTATGGGGTTCGGAAGTGAACAATTTCGAGACCTAAAATAGTTATGAGATTGATTTTGCTGGTAGTTTTTGGTGGGTCTGGGCTTGGAGGAATAGTGATTAAAAGAGACTGACCCAGTTGAACTAGACCATTGCCCAAAAATCGAGGGCCCAATTGGCCCAAGTGCATGACGATAACTATTTGGCCCAATCGGCCCACCTTCATAAGTTTGGCCATTACGGTTAAAATGGTGTTGATGCCCGCGTCCTCCTCTTCTCGTTTTAGAGCTGCCGCGTCCGAAGGTGATTGGAGAGGGTGAATGGCTAGACAACGAAGTGGCGAGAGCAGTGTCCGATGATGGAGCGGAGTGAAACGAGAGAAGTCGCTATTCGTGGATCAGAAGCTTTGCCCAGAGTTAGCCGAAGGAGATTCCGGATTCGCAATGCTCCACCGCCGTGATGAAGGATTCAAAATTTGCGGGTAAACCATTCAGAGTAAAAAAGTATAAGGTCAGCATCTGATATTGTATCACCTATTGTTGCTAGTTCCTCTGTCATAGTTGAGATGTTCGTAAGATATTCGGTAATCGATTGCTGTCCTTTTTGTAGGTTATGAAGTTTTCGTCGGAGCAAAGAACGTTGGGAGTTGGAATGTTGCATAAAGTGTTGCTCTAGATTGAGCCAGAGATCACAGGCTGTGTTACATCCAATGGCAAGGCGGGCAGTGGAGGTGGACAGAGACGTGATGAGAAAACAGTAGACAAGTCGGTCAAATTTCAGCCACCTGAGGTATTATGAAGATTCAGCATTTGGAGTGACTGAAGGTGGTGGAGTTGATCCATCAACGTACCCAATGAGATCAAAGGTGACAAGAATGACATGTATTTGGTTGCGTCAGATGAGGTAATTTGAGGAATCTAATTTTGTAGTTAGGAAGTTTGTAATCTGATTTAATGGTAATGTGGGGGAAGTAGGATCGGCCATTAATGATATTTGTGATGTATTCATTCTGAAAAAAAAAAAGGAAGATGTTTATGTGTTGATTTATGCTGTTTGTGTATGCAGGGTCAGATGTTTTGTATGTTGGTTTTGTTGTTTTTGTATGAAGGGTAGGTGTTTGAGAAAAAGGATTGCTAGCTTGAATGTGAGGCTCGATAATAGGATTACTGTATAGGTTCTGATACCATGAAAGAATAGAATGAAGCAATTAATATGTAATTGTATTGTATTGATTGTGTGCTTTTCTGAATAGCTTTTACAAGTATTTATACATGTGTTTTGGTATCTGATAATAATAATGAAAGAGAGATTGAGGATCAAATGAGTTATACACAAAATAAAATCAAATGAGATACATATTAAAGAGAAAACATATCTGATATGTTTATTAGTAACAATTGTTAAATAACAATTTTGATTGAATTGATTTTTGTAAATTGTGTTCACATCATTGGTTAATCTCAATTTAAATTAAAATTAATAAAAGTTAGAATTAATTATATTTCGTATTAAACTTAAATTTAATTTAGACTTAAACTTGATTTAAACCCAATTTAAAACTCAAAAAATCGAGTTTGAATGTAAATTATATTTTTTTCTTAAAAAATTTAAATGGAGATATATTTTCATTTATTATTAAAATCTCTTAAATCACATAAATAAAAAAGAAACTAAAATAGAAAAGACCCCTAAACCCCGTAAATTTGAGACTTTTTGAGTAGTAATACGTATTTAATTTTAATAAACCTCATAATAAATTAATTTTGAATTATTCATTTACTATATTTGAGGACCTCCCCAAATTTTTAGCTCGGTTTATAAATTTTTAGTTCAATTTATTTTAATAATTATTAAGGTTAAAAATTGATTAGTTTATAAATTAATTAGTTCATTTTTGTAAATTAATAACTTATTTTCGACCAAAATAAACTAATTATTTTTATTTAATATTTTTTAATTAAACTTTAAATTTTTTGATATATAAAAGACAAATTTTTTAATCATATTTTAAATTTTAAATTTTTTTAATTTTTAACCAATTTTATGAATATCTAATACCAATTAAACCTTAAATTTTTTACCGTACCTTCTCCGACTCCTCGGACTTTGTTTTTAAAACATTGTTGATTTTGTCAAAACACTTATACGGAAATAACAACATAATTTAAATACATATCATTTGATATTTATGTGGAAAAAAAATAGAAAATTTAATAAAAAGGGATTTGAGGTCATTTCATAAAATATGAATTTTTTTCAAATTAAAATTTGTCTGAAATAAATCAAATAACATGATATGTTTATTTATCTTTATTGATAAATGATTGGTCCTTCAGAAAATGGAGCTATTTGGTTTGTTAAACTCAATTATTAAAGGCCCATTCTTTAAGCCCATTTGTAAATGGTTGGAATAAATTGATCCATGGGCTTTGAACATTAGGGCCTAATATGAAATTTCAATAATAACATGACTTGAAACTATTTAAATTAATTTACAAATAACGAGATGTTATAAATGTATTAAATTGTCACAATAATTTTAAGATTTTTTTTTCTTTGAGATTTTTTGTAAATAAATTATTCCTTTACTTTTGATAAATTCGAATTGGGCCAAACCGGAATAAGCCCGATTGCAAACTAAAGTCCGGTCAACTTAAACTAAATCAATTGACTTCAAGCCAAACTCAGAAGTCAAATTCATGAAGGGCCTATGATAAGATAAGAAACAAGGAACACTTGCATAATTGGATCAGTTAGAGAACACAAACATCCAGAGATGGTTACGACAAGTTGTAAAACACAGACAAGAAGTAGAACTCAAAAACATGGCAAGACAAAGTTTAAGGAGCAGAGTGGATGCAAAGGTCTAGTTCTTAGGATCAGAGAAATTTAAGAAGCTAAGATGTCTCAGGTACCGGGAAAACCAAATCGGAAGACCGTCTGTTGCCATTGCCACAACTCACAAGCATGCTTCAAATGTTCCATTCTTTTCATTATCAAGCATTTGGACAACCTGTGCCACACCTTCTGCAATTTCCTTCCGAATCACACCATCGGGCATATCAAATGTTCGTCTCCGGATGGAAAGGGTTTTCCCTGGCGGCTGAGGGTCTATTACATCCAGCATTGCTTCCAACTCATCCACCATTGATCTCTTTGCAGCTCTAACCAAAATATCAGCTCCCTAGAAAAATCAAACATTGGACACATTAAGAAACAAAACTAGAATCATGGATTTTCTACCTAAGCAAACAAAAACTAATAAGTTCCAATCATACAACAAATCCAATGCTTCATTCTTCTTCCACGTTTCCTCTTCAATCTCAATTTTCGAGCCACGTACGTTGATTCCATTTCTTGGTGAGGCAGAACTGATCAAGGGTGGTTCTCCAAGAGGCGGTTAATGTTAAAATGGGACACGTTTCGGGTTATTGAACTTTGATCATTGTAGGCCATGTCTTATAAATGATAATATGCACACAATCACCACCAAAATGATGCTAGTAATGAATTTGATTTCAAGCTATTAGAACAAGGACTACAGAAGTTTAGCCTCTCTGTTGTTTAAATAGTCATTTGACAGAACTCAAACTATTAGAACAAGGACTAAGGAAGTTGAGATGTTCATCACGAAAATGGGGTTACCTCAATAGCATCAACGGTAAGGAGCAGGACAATGATCTTTTCAGAGAATCGTTGGCGCTCTTCTGCATCCCGAGCCACCTGGCGGCGGTAAGAGAAGTTGTTAAAGGAAGCTCTGATCTGCTTCAACTTGCTTTTGGCAATAGCCAACTCCCTAAGAGCACGCAGAGCCTTTGATCTTCGAATCAAATAAGCCCTGAAGCTCATTTGGATCAACAATGCCGCATCTTGCACAGACAATTCCTTCTGCTTTCCCTTACTAGCTCTTGCCACTCTTAGTCTTTTCCAAAAAGCCTTAAAACCCCATAACCAAACACAACCACACAGATATACATTAATCAATTGTCGTTTTCAGAGTACCTAAATCATTCATTTCCCAACAAAACAGACAAAAGGGTTGTCCAAAGATCAAGTCTTTTCTAATGTTTCCAATGCAGCCAAAACAGAAAACAAGGAAAAGAACAACAAAAAAATGGAGTCTTTTTGTCATAATGTGCTAGTTCAACGTGAATCTTGAGCTGGGTCTGATTTTAACTAGCCATACCTGTCTTAAAACTAGAGCTCCATGATCGTTGGGCTCTTCAATCTCCACCAAACGCACGCCATTCTCAGCTTTCTTCTCCTTCTTCTCTGATGATCTGCCACTCTCAGCTTTCTTCGCTTTCTTGCTCTTCTTCTCCTCTTTCTCTGATGATCCACTACTCCCACCCGCATGGCCAGTCGATGCTTCGATCGTGTACTTCCGTGAGATTGCATCTTCTCCCTTTATCTCAGCAGTCCATTTGTACTTCTTCTCAGTTCCCGCCTTCATCTCTTTCTTTCCATCCTTGATATCCGCCGTCCACTTGTACTTCCTCTCCACCGGCCCATGAACCTCCGCCGTCACCGTGTACTTACGGTCACCGACTTCCGTCTTGGGTTTGACCAGATAGTCAAACTTTGACTCCAGAGCGCTGACTCGATCACACAAGCTCTGTAACCACAAGTCGTTGTGAATCCTCCGGGACGAGTAAAACGACGTCGTTCGACCAATGTGAATCAGATCCGTCACCTTTTCGTCTAGTAGCGAAAAGGGGTTAGGGTTTAGCAGGTCAAGAGCAGAACTGAAGTCCTCTGCTGCTGCTTCTTCTTCGTCCCAAAACGATGGGAAAGACAGCGCTTTGGGAGTGAAAAACGAAGCTTCTTTTGCAAACAGAGAGCTTGCGAAATCGGGCTCATAGATCTCTATTCTTCTGAATCTACTCATAGCTGATGCGAGTCGGAACACTGAATCAGAACCAGTTAGGGTTTTGGGCGATTTGAGATCATCGGCCAGTAGCTGTCATCGATTAAAAGGTTCTTTCGAAGAAGAAGACAAACTTGTGAGTGACCCGAGGAAAAGATTGACGTGTAGGGTAAAATGGGAAATTGAAGCTGTGAGATTCGGTGGAGTAGGCATTGATGGATAAGATATAAAAAAAACCGTGAGACTGTTTCGCCGCGTAATGAGAGTTGAAAGGACGAAAATAGCGTTGCTCTCTTGTGAAAATTACGGGGACATGAGAATCTGACAGTGCGATTACAAAGTGGTGCAGAGCATGTGGCTTTTCGTGATGTGTGTCCTCAGATAGAACCGCCCACCGGATGATCCACGGGTTTGGGCTTGGCTGAGCCCAATTAAGAAAAGTGTTTTTTTAAAATAGAAATCAATTTTGATTTTAAAAATTCATAATTATTACTCCAAATTTTTATTAAATAGCGATTAATTATATTAGATTTGATCTTTTTATTTTGTAAAAACATCATTTTATTTTTTAATAATATTTAATTATCATATTAGTCTACTTTATCAATTTTTAGTTCAATTTATAATTTTAAAATGATGTAATATTATAATAATATAACATCATTTAAAATAATAAATAAATAAAATATAATTGTATAATAACTAAATAATATCATATTTGAAATATAAGGGGTGAAATGAAAAAAAGCTAACCTTTTATACACAAATTTAAAAGAAATTAATAAGTCTTAATTTGGATGAAATATTGGTGGCTATTATTCATTATCAGTTTTATTAAATAAAAATTATTTTATTAAGAATTTATTTTATGTTATTTATAGTAAGAGTAATCATAAATAATTACCACTAATAATTCACTAAATTTTTTTCTTATATATATATATATATTATTTATATATAATCCAGTCGACCTATCTTTATATAATATTTTATAATATTTTAAAAATCAAACAAAAAATTTACAGATAAAACAGAAATTTAAGATTTAAAAGGTTCAACTGATATTATACTATTATAAATTTGGTTAAATATTGAATAAAATGAAAATTTAGTTATTGAAAAATTTAAAGTTTAATTAAAAAAGAGATTAAAAAATTAATTGATTGATTTTAATTTATTTTAATTTAAAAAATTAAACAAATAATTAATAAATTTATCAATTTTAACAATAAAATTTATTAAAATAAATAAAATTTTAAATTTTAAATTGAACTAAAAAATTAAAAGATTTAAACGATTAAATTCACGTAATTAGTTGAGTTAGGAATAATTTGCTATTAAAGTAAGACGATATATTGCAAAACATTCCACTAATTCCTTGAACTAAGTTGGGACAGGACACACAGAATGTTTGATACGAGTAAAACAATCACACATTCTAACCATTACAAGTCCCATGAACACTATGCCAATAACCACCCCACAACTTATAGCCCCACAGACCTTCCTTACGCCAACTTCTTTCTCTTCACTCTTCTGATGAACCGCGTTGCCCTCCGTCTCTGGCGGTGTCGGCGGCGGCGGGGGCGGAGGAGCCTTTTCAGCTGGCAGAAGTTCATCAACCACATGGTGTGGCTCGTGAAAGAAAGTAGAACCCAGTTCATCAAAAGAACACACCTGTGTCTCGCCATCTTCATTGAGACACGACTCCGTGCATGAACACTTGGAAACCATATCATCATCATCATCAAGAGTTGTCCTGAACTCTTCCCAATTGTGGAAAGCAGCTTCAAGCTCTGTCAGTCTCTGGTCGATGTGTTGCAAGTGATGTGGCTTCGCAGGGCTGGAGGCGACTTCGGTGGACAAGAGGGTTCTCAAGAACACGAACCTTTGCTCTATGTCTTGAGAGTCAGGTTGGCGGTCAGGATTGTGATGAGCGAGGTCTAGGAGTTCGGACTGAAGTTCGTCGATTTTGTTCTGCAAGATGGCGAATCTCTTTGTCATGTTTTGGTCCAATGTTTGTCCTTTCCTTGCTTCTGATCTGATACTCTTGGTTTGTGGTAGGAGATAATAGGAGTAGTGGGGCTGTGATGTTTCAGTTATAGGACGGTTTGTTTTGTAGAGTTGTGCGAATTGGGACTTGGGAAGTTATACATTGACGACGGTTGAGAAATACAGTTTCAGGCCCTGACCAAAAATGCTGGATAAGGGACATTCTGATCATTCGGATCATTAGTCATTAGACAAAAGGACCTTACTTTACCCTGGATCAGTTTGAACCGGTTCGTCAAACTCGAGTCCAGCCTGAAACCCTAATCATGCAACAAAAATCCCATTTTCGAACCCGAAAGGCCGAGTGAGCATTAGAAGCAAAGACATGCGGGAAAGATTGCCCCCAGTTTATAGGGCTTAGAGAACCTAGCGGCACGCAGTACTTGAATCGGAGAAAGATGCAAGAGACTAAGAGGGAAAAGCCATTTTTAAACACATCAAGGGTTGGATCATGTCACAGTAGAAGTCAACTTATTTCATTGAAATGTGAAGATTATATGGAAATCAATGTTGAAAGCCATATTATCTTCAATTTTGTCAGACAAAACCCCTAACAATCTCCCAAAATCCAGGTTACAAATTCGAGTAATGATATAGAACTGCAATCAAAACCTGCAGACGATGACGTTAGTTGAATTATATTATCCGATTTACAGCTTTAATAATGCTTCAAGTCAACATTGAATCGATTAGATTAGATTATTACCAATCCCAAATCCTACCAACTCAAGTATAGGACACTAAAAGGACTACTAAATTCGGGTCATGCCATACGCAAATAAAGCACACTAAGCACTCAAATTCATCAGTACCGATTATGAAGCTCAACTGGGACAGAAATTTGAATAAAACTTTCATTGAATCGTTATTTAACTAGTAATTCGATATGTTAACTCAGTACCTGTCAAGAGCTATTCCATGGAGTTTGTAAACATTACTCATAGATATAGACCATACATACTCAGAAGTGGACAGTGCTATTGAATCCCTGGTGATGTGTTGTTGGTGCTTGGATTAAAAACTGGAACGCAGACCTCAACTTGTCCATCTATGCATGTGTAGCGACTTTATTCTGGATATTTAAAACGCTTTACTTCTGCCCTTTCCTTCTTTCTGATGTTTATATACAGCTTTGAGGAAAGTGCGTATTTTCTTGAGTAAATAGGAAAAGAAAAAGCGTGAAGGATGATCAGTCTTGGATACCTGAACATCTACTTGCACAGCCACAAACTTTTTAGTACTTGGTATACAAAAGGACAGGTCGGTCGTAAAACCATATTAAAGATGAGCCATTTCACAATTGAAGAAGATTGTTCACAGTAACAGTGACGGAATTTGTTTGCTGCAAGTCCTGCAAAAGTAAATGCATTATTTATCGCAACAAATGGAATACAGTAAAAAAAAAAAAAAACACCGGAACTAAATCATAAAGCAAGCATGTCTACATAATACTTGCAATAACAAATTCTAGCACAATAATATTTCCTTGATCTTCCTCAGAGAATCCCCAAACTAATTTCCACGAAATAACCTCCCTTCAAAGATAAAAGTCTCACTATAATGATTCTTGAAATAGAACGAACCTCTTTCCACTGAACTATAAAAGATAAGAAGGTAGAGCAAGATAAAGTAGAAGCAATATGAGACTATGTTAGCAGCCGGAACTTTTTCAGAAAAAAAAAAAAAAACTGGAACTTTTGGACACACCATCATGCATCAAACCAAACTTTACCTCAAGTATCAACTCATCAGGAATGTGAGGCAAAACTTCTCGTACTGTCTCAGCCATGGCTAATATGTTTGCTATGTCGTTATTGGCTGATCGGGAAGCAGTCCTCATACGCAACTCACTAGTCTCAGCAGGGTATCTTCCACCAGTGGGACGCAGATTAGAAGAACCAGATGAAGCATTGTGAGAGGGATTAATAGGCCAAAGGCTCCAAGAGGCGTCCTCAAGAGCATTCTGAGTATAAGTTTCTCCCACATTTGCAAAATGCCTCATCATCATCTGAACTCTGCTGAACCCAACTGATCTCATAGGAGTTGAAGGACCAGCACCATCTAAACCCTGGCCTGGCCATGTATGCAGCCAACTTGAATCCAGTCCTGTACTTCTGTAAAAACCAAACAGAAATTCAGAATTAAAGCCTTGGGGTTTCAATTATTTATGATCGGGATATTTGTTTCACCTAGAAGCAGCAAGGATGCTTAGATCTAGAAATGCAAGTAACCCCATATTATGAAGATCTTAAGTAAGGAATTAAACCTCCATGGACCGCCTTCCATAGAGGCTCGAGTCTGATTGGGGAATACACCACCAGTTAGGGCAGGATTAATTTGTTGATCAAGTCGGTCACTTATTTGATGAGCAAGCTGCTCATCAGTTAAAACTCCTGCAGTAGGAAGATTGCCTTCGGTTTCATGTCTACCCACAAACAGTGGCTTTCGACAAGTGGGGCATGAATAATTATCACTCAAACCCTGATCCAACCTGATATTATTTAGTAATATTCAGCACACATCACACGAGAGATATAACATGAATAAACAACTAAAGAGGAAAGTTTCTAGATATTACCAAGATCTTAAGCATGCCAGATGAAAGAGATGACTGCAGTGCAACTTTTTCGCCCTAGCCATAGGTTCCTATCATTTGCCCATTTCACTTGACTTCCAAAATTCAAAGGAAAATACAATCAAGAAATGAAAAAAGCATCCATACCCTACAGATGGCACATTCATCATCATATGCCTGTAGCTCTTCCAATGTTGCATCAGGTAGTGCAGCATGAAGAGCACCAAAAGCTCTTCTTAACTTTAAGAATCCTTTTATTCGCTTTATTATAGCACTTAGCAAGGCCTACTCAAGGTAACAAAATCAGAATACATGAGACACAAATTGGTCTAAAAAGTTTAGCTTATGGTTTGCCAAAAGTAGGTTCTGATTAAGATGAGTACAGAATAATTACACGGAGATTTAAGAACAGGATCGCATCAATAATATGAAATGCCATGCCATGAAGCCACCAAATATGCACATAATGACCAAGAGCCATCAACAAAGTTGCCATGTCCAGAAAAAAACACAAATTGCGAACAAGAATGCCTTTGCATTCTGAGAATGAACCTGCAGTGGCAGTAAGATCAGAAACATACTAACACCAAATACACGATAAGAGTATGCTAGGCACAATTAACCAGTAGCTCCATTTAACATAGCAAGAATAGAATTTGTCATATGCCGGCATAGGCATCATTTGAGCAAAAAGAACATTTGAACAACATAATTGTCTTTTTTTCAGATCAAACCGCAGTTCAAAGTGTGCAACCAAGTTGCCAGAAAGGCATCCTATTGGTTTAGTACAGTAGGACTGAATATGAAACCTTATCATTACATGTCAAACTATTTTCTTCATGAATAGGCTCACGATTCCACTTTGGTGGAAGGAAGTCAGTTAAATTTAGCTAAATCAAATGGCTTAGGCATATATTAAAATTCTTATAGTTGACTACTTACAAAGTATATCTGAGAATCTCAAATACCACAAGAAGGGCCATAAACGTTTTGTCTGCAGCCAGAAGAAAAGTCTCAATAGCATGGAATAAAAAGTGGTGGGTTCCTCTCCCTCTCCCTCTCCCTCTCCCTCTCCATGGATACAGAATATCCACTTTTAGTTGGAAAAATATTTTGTTTCATGAATAACTTCTAATGTCCGAAGGTGGAGCGCTGATTATCTTTCACTGATAGGTTAGGAATCAGTGTGGTTCTCTCTTTATATACCACTTTTATAAGTCCCTGTGACAGTTTCACCCGATTTCAATTATGGCTTTACTTTGTCCAGGAGCATTACAATTAGCATACATGTAGGATCAAATAACCTGAACTTTGCCAGGACTGGGGACAGTTGCAATTAAGCCACATTGTACTCAAAAAACACTAAATTAACCAACCAATCAGATCTAAGATGATCACGCATTAATCTTTAAAATTCAATAGAACTACCTGCTCTGATTGCATCAAAGATTCTGAACCTTTGGCAATTTGAACTATTCCCAGTTGAATGATAAAGCCATATTTCAAACAATTGAAAACCATGAACCAGCAAGGCCTGCAGAGGAAAATGGCATCTGGGTTGTGAAATGTCATAGCAGAATATTATAAAGAATTATCAACCATTCAAAGATCTAAAATGTGTTTCAAAGACATTACTTGCATCGTCTCAAAAGCAACACTTAATGGCTCAAAGAACAACAACAGAACCAAGGTTGAACCCATTCTTCTGTATATATCCAAGCAGAGTCTTATCCTGTAAGCACAAAAGGTAAAATTTAGCAACATTTATAAATTCTATTCCACAAAGTAAAATGTTTGCTGTGCTTCAATCAGCAGGGAGATAAAGAATAGTAAAACCTATTGCATCCTAATTTGAAACCATGAGAAAAAATAATCTCTTTATTCCCTTTCTTTATTTGAAAGTCATTCCCATACAGACCTAATGCTTCAACGTAGTACATTGTCCATACAATTCTGCCCCCCATTTTCTTACTTCAAAATGAAAACGATACTAACTGTATTCAGTCTTCCCTATGATTAATGAAAGCCTCCAACTCAACTATGGAAATTATTGGTCACCCAAACACAAGCAAAGAACTTGTTTTGCTTCATCGTAAATTGATCTTTGAATATCTAATCAGGTATCAGATTAACATTCCCATAATAATTTACTAGCATGTAAACACAGCTTAGACCATATCTCTTAAACATAAAATTCATGAAAATGAAGATCATTCAGTTTGGCCCTAATCAAAATTAGAGAGGAGGATTTAATTGTTACATTTGCAAATGAAAGGTCAGGATGTGACAAAGTACCAATAAACATCAACAGCGAGTACCAACAACAATACCGAATACACACGGAAATAAGTCCATGGCAATGCACATGGTGATGCATTCAAGCGTTCAAGTCGATCTCTAGCCAATGCTTGAAACATCTGTACGGCATAAACAAACAATCAAGGAAGTCTTATGGGTAACACTCTTCAAGTAAACAAGCAACATCCATCACAAGTATATACCTTTAAAGAGCATAAAACAGTCAACCAGACTACCCATAGGCCTCCATGAATAATTGTATGAGGAATAACCAGAGGTAGAAAAAGGCCCTATTGTACACCGTCAACAAACATAAAGCAATTGTAAGATTCATAAATATAGGAAACTAACACATAAGCAAGAATCTGTTTCAGTTATGTTCTTTCTCATTCTTGTTCAAAACCCAAATTCTTAACCACAAATGTAGCATAACAAACTCAGTGACAGACACAGACAAAGTACTAAATTATTATTGCTACAAACTAGATTATTCACCTTGTAAATCA
Organism: Erythroxylum reticulatum; assembly: GCA_025504915.1. Classification (NCBI taxonomy): domain Eukaryota; kingdom Viridiplantae; phylum Streptophyta; class Magnoliopsida; order Malpighiales; family Erythroxylaceae; genus Erythroxylum; species Erythroxylum reticulatum. Next base: position 32,254,610 of record JANSVA010000007.1, on the reverse strand, counting down.
CATAATTGATAAGCCGCTCCACTAGTTTTCGAGTTTCAGAGGGATACAAGTCCCCAAAGAAAATAGTCTGCACATTGAAAATAAAGTCACAACCACCACAACCGAAAATATGAATGATGTGAATCAAGAAAGCACACTTGTAATATGCAACACCAAGATCTCATCTTTACTCTGATCTAAATAGCTGGATCAGTAAGGTCATGTTATAACCATTATCAGTAAATGTGAAGATTCTTGTCAAAGCGAAAAACTGAAAAGCAATTTGTATGGCTATAGAAAGTCTTTCAAAGGTTGGTTAAGCCCAAAAATATTCTTCACCTCATGAATTATGGAATAAATTTTATCAGTAGCAGATGTCCTTAAAATTTTTGTCCTAATCCTTAGTATATCTCCATTTTGATTTACAAGCTTAACAGCCATAAAGTCTACCAGAACTGACCAATTATGCATTTCTGATGGGTGTAACCAACTGAGATTGCCTGAATTCAGTATGGACATTACTAGACTCCACATAAAAATCATTCAAGATTTATGAGCCAAAAGGATGCCACAATGCAAATTTTAAGTGTTATTTGGCAAAAGATTAAACTCACCTTAACACAGACGTTAAATAGAATAAACACATTGAATACACAATTCACTAGCAAGGCAATGGTGCTAAAAGGAACTGACAGCAGCTCAACATCTCGGTTTCCATTCTCCAGGTTTATGAAACTACCACCAGTTAAATTCTCTGATCTCAGCTTATCCAACGATAACTCTGTCCAACATACTAAACCCACGAAGCTTAAAACTGTATAACCAGCCGAAATTGCTAAATAACTCACACCCATCGGAAAAAGGAAGAGCCTTTTTGCCAAAACCCAGTTCCCAGATTTTCATATGGACTACGTCAACATAGCTCCATCGTCTAAAGTGCAGCTGGTAACAATCCCAAGTGAGTATAAATACTGTTGAAAGCCAACAAAACAAATAATCCGCAACACCAAATTACAAAACCACGAACACCTGCAAAAACACAGGGAAAAATAAAGTGATTAGTCATTAATGAAACAAAAGTAAACGACGCCAATCAAATAAGATGAATTTACCCGCTTCTATGAACCAGAACAATAGGCAAAAATCGGGATAGGGCACACGAATCCCCAAAATTCAAAACCTAAATCTAAAGAATAAGTTGATGATAACAGAAAGAAGAGTCAACCGCAATGAATATCCAGCTCAATCCAAATCGTTAAAAAGAAACACAATCCGAATTCGGATTCAAGATCGAGAAACGGAAAACAAACGAAAAAATTTGCCTGTTCAAGGAATTTGGAACCAAATCATCATATAAAATGGTGATGCAAAATAGAACCACGATCACATTGACTACGACACAAGAAAACACACAATTTGACAGCGAAACAAAGAACAATCAGAAGAAAAACAAACCGAGTAGTTGAAAAAGCCGAAAGCCTAATTCGATATAAGAAGAAGAAATAGCCTTCGGCCTCTTGAAGTAATAAGAGATATTCTTGAGATAGAAAAGTGAAAGACGTAGAGACGAAGAAAATTGGTCAGAGAAAGACAGACAGACAGATGGATTTGGGGGAGTCAGTATCTACGGGAAATAAATAATATTTTATTAATAATTAATAATTATTTAAAATAATGTTTAATAAATTACTTTTTTTTTAAATTATTTATATTCAAAATGAATTAAATTAGAATTTAGTTGCAAGATACTTACATAAACACAAAAGTTAATTTTAAATTCATCTTGATTTATTTCAAAAATATTAAATTAAATTAGATTATATTTATATTAAAATATTTAAGTTAATTAAGAATGAATTCAATCTCAAATTATCAAAATTATTAAATTTGATAAGTAATGTTTTAAAAATTGGACAAAAAGTTAAACCGATAAGATAAAATGTTTAAAGTTTAAAAAATTCAATCGATATTATACAGTCGTAAATTGATTTTAGATTGAATAAAATTAAAAATTACAAATTTTGATTGGTTTATAAAAATTGAATAATTAATTAATAAACTGATCAATTTTTAAGAATAAAAATTATTTAAATAAATCGAATAAAAATTATTTGGGCTGACTAAAATTTTTGAACCCAATCTGACTTAAACTGATTCAATCCGACCTATTAGTAATTTAGTATCCCTAGTTCAAAGTATAACCCATAAACTATTCCTATAAAATTCAGGAGTTTGACGTAAGAAACACATTAGTACTACTACAGTAATGCCTGTGTATTTGGAAGTAAATAGACTCAATACTGCATTTTGATTTGAGATCGTTCTCGAATAAAAGCTATCTTGGATCAGAGAACAGGTGGCGGTGGCGACCACCTACGAGAAATTTGACATGGGAATAATAAAGAGTGGATTCTCATTCATAATAGGCACGGTTTGTGGAGTATACATACCTCAAAAATATGTCGTTCCTAACATCAAGAAGCTCATCCACAATGCCCTTTTTAAGGCCAAGCTCATCGAAGAGAAGTATCGCAAGCCCAAGGGTAAAAATGACGAAGATTAGCTTAGTCAATCTTCCACCTTTTCTCTTTGTTTGTAGTTTTTTCATACGATTCTTAGCACACCAAAAAAGATTTTAACAAGTTATAAAGCAAAGCTAACGATTTTTCCTCCCTTCTTTAATACTTTTTATCTATTTGATATTCAAAATCTATGGATACATATAACTACTTTTAATCTTGATTTATGAGCTCATGGATTGGATACAATTTCCATTATCTGAATTGAATCCAAAGATGATTACTTTGAAGGTTTAAAAGATAATTCAAGCATTATTTTTGTTTTGGTGTGTGAATATTGGTGGATCTTCTATGCTTTTAAATCCATATCTTCAATGGAAAAGAAAATTTAACATGCCTATTAGGCATTAAATTCTTGTAACTGATTACTAATTCGTTTTCTCATAATGATAAGGTGAGTAGCAGAGTTTTAGTCATTTCAGATATAATTTCTGGGTTTAAGATGATGCCATTTATAAGATGTTACCTTTCTGCTTTCAATTGATAGTTATGTAATTATTGTTTGATCTCTGAGATGAATATTCCCAGTAAAATAAAGTTCCATATCTTCATGTTCATGACATTCATTTACAAAAAAATTATTCTTTATTGCTACCAAATGATAAGAGTATATTTTATTTTTGTTTATCTTGTCATTCTGTCCTGATGCAACTTTGGATTGGATCACAAATTTGTGTTTGTTTATCTTGCCTTTCTGTTTCGATGCAACTTTGGATTGGATCACTAAGTTGCATCGGATCACCAATCTTACATGATCAACTGGATCATTAATCTCACAAGATCGACGTAACATTTATTAAATTCTACAATATTGTTAAGTCTAGAGTATTAATGAATGCTAAGCATATATATTGTGGTTATAAGATTCCCTATGCAATCAATAAGATTTTAATTGTTAATTGTGAATTATTCTTGTGTATTCTTTATATAATTAAAGGTAAATTTTCTCGAATTCTTGAAGTTTGGTATATTATTAATGTAATTCTAATTTTTTAAAATTATCGATAAGTTGGACAGACTTGGTCCATTGAGTTTGGAGTCAAGATCACTAGGTTAGACAGGGTCTAATCAACTAAATCACACATAGGTTAATATTACATGACAGAACTATGTCTTATACAGTAGTTGCTACTTGGATCAAATTTAGGAACCCATCTTCCAACATCAGGAAATGTAATGAGATTGTGACAATTAACAAGTAAGATAGTAGTAATAAAACATGTGACTGGTGTTCTCCAAGGCCTGAGAGCAAGCAACTTTGGGAAACAGACGCCAGATAAGGTGTTCAACACGAGATACCAATATCATAGAAAGTTTCTAGCTAACTATCTCACCTACTCTTCTTCCAAATTCTATTTCAACCGCAGATACATAAAACCATTGAAATTTATATCTAGTAGACACTTGCCCTTCCAATCCTTGCTTCTTCAAATTCAAAAACACATCGGATGCATTAGGAAAGGAGGAACTGCATCTCTTGACCACTTCCAGCTATCCAATAGTATGGCTGGCAGTTTGGCCTGGTGGTATGGGTAATTTGGCTCAAAACAATGTTGTTTGTTGAATGTCTGAAGAACTAATTGACTAAACCATGACATCATCTTGACTCAAGTCTAATTAGGTCTGGTTCAGCCTATTGCTATTCTTACAAACCACAAACCGGGATGAGATCCTCGTGCCAGATCACAAAGGATCTCATCCTCAACAAACCGACTTCATCAATAAAAGTAACATGCGAGTGTACGTCTATCATGTGAAATTAGTGATCCAATCCAAAGTTGCATCGAAACAGAATGGCAAGATAAACAAAAACAAGATATACTCTTATGAATTAGTAGAAGCAAAGAATAATTCTTCGTAAATGAATGTCATAGACATGAAAACATGGGACTTTATCCTCTTGTAAATGTTCATCTCAGAGATTGAAGCAAAAAATAATTACATGACTACCAATTGAAAGCAAAACTGTAACATTTATACACATGGCATCATCTTAAACCCAGAAACTATATCTGAAACAACTAAAACTCTACTGCCTACCTCATCATTATGAGAAAACGAATTAGTAATCAGCTACACGAATTCAATGCCTAATAGGCATGTTAAATTTTCTTTTCCATTGAGAATATGGATTTAAAAGCATAAAAGATACACCAATATTCACACACCAAAACAAAAACAATGCTTGAATTATCTTTTAAACCTTCAAAGTAATCATCTTTGGATTCAATTCAGTTCGTGGTAATTGTATCCAATCCACGGGCTCATAAATCAAAATTAAAAGTAGTCATATATATCCATAAATTTTGAATATCAAATAGACAAAGTATTAAAGAAGGGAGAAAAAATCGTTAGCTTTGCTTTATAACTTGTTGAAACCCTCTTTGGTGTGCTAAGAATCGTATGAAAAAACTACCAACCAAGAGAAAAGGTAGAAGATCGACTAAGCTAATCTTCTCCATTTTTACCCTTGGGCTTGCGATACGTCTCTTCGATGAGCTTGGCTTTGAAGAGGGCGTTGTGGACGAGTTTCTTGATGTTAGGAACGGCATAGTTTTGAGCTATGTATACTCCACAAACCGTGCCTACCATGAATGAGAATCCAATCTTTATTATCCCCATGTCAAATTTCTTGCCGCTGCCGCCTCTTCTCTAATCCGAGATAGCTCTTGTCCGGGAACGATCTCAAATCAAAACGCAGTACTGAGTCTATTTACTTCCAAAACACAGCAATTGCCGCAGTAGTGCTGATGTGTTTCTTACATCAAACTCCGGAATTTTAACAATTTTGAAATAAATCAAGATGAATTTAAAATTAACTTAAACTGCAGCTGGTAACAATCCCAAGTGAGTATAAATACTGTTGAAAGGCAACAAAACAAATTATCCGCAACACCAAATTACAAAACCACGAACACCTGCAAAAGCATAAGGAAAAAGAAAGTGATTAGTCATTAATGAAACAAAAGTAAACGACGCCAATCAAATAAGATGAATGTACCCGCTTCTATGAACCAAAACAATAGACAAAAATCGGAATAGGACACACGAATCCCCAAAATTCAAACCCTAAATCTAACGAATAAATTGATGATAACAGCAAGAAGAGTCAACCGCAATGAATATCCAGCTCAATCCAAATCGTTAAAAAGAAACGCAATCCGAATTCGGATTCAAGATCCAGAAACGGAAAACAAAACGAAAAAATTTGCGTGATCAAGGAATTTGGAACCGAATCATCATATAAAAGGGTGATGCAAAACAGAACCACGATCACATTGACTACGACACAAGAAAACAAATTGATCGCAATTTGACAGCGAAACAAAGAGCAATCAGAAGAAAAACAAACCGAGTAGTTGAAAAAGCCGAAAGCCTAATTCGATATAAGAAGAAGAAACTGCCTTCGGCCTCTTGAAGTAACAAGAGATATTCCTGAGATAGAAAAGTGAAAGACCTAAAGACGAAGAAAATAGGTCAGAGAGAGAGTCTTGACAGATGGAGAGATGGATTTGGGGGAGTCAGTATCTACGGGAAATAAATAATATTTTATTAATAATTAATAATTATTTAAAATAATGTTTAATAAATTACTT
>JANSVA010000007.1:32231496-32247440 GCA_025504915.1 Erythroxylum reticulatum | reverse complement strand
AGGCGACGGTGGTAGCCACCAGTGAGAAATTTGACACGAGGATAATAAGGAGTAGATTCTCAATCATAGTAGGCAAGGTTTGTAGAGTACACATAGCTCAAAACTATGCAATTCCTAACATCAAGAAGCTCGTCTACAACGCCCTCTTCAAAGCCAAGTTCATCGAAGAGAAGTATTACAAGACCAAGGGTAAAAATGAAGAAGATTAGCTTAGTCGATCTTCTAACTTTTCTCTTTGTTCGTAGTTTTTCATACGATTCTTAACACACCAAAAAAGGTTTCAACAAGTTATAAAGCAAAGCTATCAATTTTTTCTCCCTTTTTTAATACTTTTTGTCTATTTGATATTCAAAATCTATGGATATATATATGACTACTTTTAATCTTGATTTATGAGCCCCGTGAATTCGATACGATTTCCATAAACTGAATTGAATCCAAAGATGATTATTTTGAAGGTTTAAAAGATAATTCAAGCATTGTTTTTGTTTTGGTGCGTGAATATTGGTGGATCTTCTATGCTTTTAAATCCATACCCTCAATGGAAAAGAAAATTTAACGTGCCTATTAGGCCTTGAATTCATGTAGCAGATTACTAATTCGTTTTCTCATAATGATGAAGTAGGCATCAGAGTTTTAGTTGTTTCAGATATAATTTCTGAGTTTAAGATGATACCATGTGTAGAGATGTTACAATTCTGCTTTTAATTGGTAGTTTTGTAATTATTGTTTGCTTCAATCTCTTAGATGAACGTTCACAAGAGGATAAAGTTCCATGTCTTCATGTCCATAATATTTATTTACGAAGAACTATTCCTTGCTGCTACCAATTGATAAGAGTATATCCTGTTTTTGTTTATCTTGCCATTCTGTTTCGATGCAACTTTGAATTGGATTTACTTTTGTTGATGAAGTCGGTTTGTTGAGGATGAGATCCTCTGTGATCTGGCACGAGGATCTCATCCCGGTTTGTTGTTTGTAAGAATAGCAATAGGCTGAGCCAGACCTAATTAGACTTGAGTCAAGATGATGTCATCGTTTAGTCAACTAGTTCTTCAGACGTTCAACAAACAACATTGTTTTGATCCAAATTACCCGTACCACCAGGCCAAATTGCCAGCCCTACTGTTGGATAGCTGGAAGTGGTCAAGAGATGCAGTTCCTACTTTCCTAATGCATCCAATGTGTTTTTGAATTTGAAGAAGCAAGGATTGGACGGGCAAGGGTCTACTAGATATAAATTTCAATGGTTTTATTTTTCCGCGGTTGAAATAGAATTTGGAAGAAGAGTAGGTGAGATAGATAGCTAGAAACTTTCTACGATATTGGTATCTCGTGTTGAACACCTTATCTGGCATCTGTTCCCCAAAGTTGCTTGCTCTCCGGCCTTGGAGATCACCAGGCCTTTGCATATGTTTTATTACTACTATCTTACTTGTTAATTGTCACAATCTCATTACATTTCCTGATGTTGGAAGATGGGTTCCTAAATTTGATCCAAGTAGCAACTACTCTATAAGACATAGTTCTGTCATGTAATATTAACCTGTGTGATTTAGTTGATTAGACCCTGTCTAACCTAGTGATCTTGACTCCGAACTCAATGGACCAAGTCTGTCGAGCTTATCGATAATTTTTAAAAATTAAAAGTACATTAATAATATACCAAACTTCAAGAATTCACGAAATGTTACCTTTAATTGAAACTGGTTTCTTTTGAGATTTGACAAAAGATGCATTTCAATTCTTAAGATAAATTTAATAAAACAAACTTGGGACTCAATAAAAATTTATACCTCAGGTTAACGTCCTCGATTCAGCAACTTTTGCAGCTACCTCAGAGACAACAAGTCTGGTCAGAAGTAGACCAGCAACCAGAATTGTTATCATAAGCATTATGAAGACTGCATTCCAGCTCTTAGCTGATATGTAACCAGTTAGAAATGGTCCAATTGCAGCCCCGATCGAGCCAGTTCCATTAATTATCGCCGTCACAGTAGCCAACGCTCTAGAGTTTCCTTTTAATGAACTGTGTGTTCCCAGATCAGCCGAAACAGCTGTTGTTATAAGAGCAGATGGTCCATTAACAAATGTGCCGGTGATGAACGTAAGAGCAATGTTTAAGGTTAAAGAGATGTGTCCATAGCTTCTGTAGAAGAAGAGTGCAGGAATGGAGCAATACGTGAAGCTTGCTGCTGTAATGGCTGCGGCATCTAGGCGATCAGAAATGTGCCCAGCTAAGATTCCTCCAACTACCCCTCCAATATCAAATAATGTTGACAAGTTTCCAGCTGACTCACTTGATAAATATTTACCATCAATGGCTGCGAGATTAATAAACATTAAATAAGTCATTCCAATTGTTAACATGTAAAGGACAAAAAGGTTTAGACACTAATAAAGTAATTCGATTTCCACATTCTGTTATATGGTGGTATACCAGTTCTAACCATTCCCAATTGGGTTTCGTAGAAGTCTTTCAGCTCAGCGAACGTGCTATGATAGAAGTACATGATCAGGAAGTGAAGTCGTCCAAATTACCTGTGTGGCTTATGTAGAAAGGAAGCCAGTAGAGAAACGTGTAAGCGACCAATTTGGCAAAGAAGAGGCTAGCAGCAAAAGGAGCAACCCCAGGAATTTTCAATGCTTCAATGAACCCCACTGCTTTCTCCTTTTCTTCAGAGTCTGAACCCAATAAAGGCTCTGTAATCCCATCGTCAACTTTCTCTGTCGAAACTTTTGTTATGTCTTCATCTCTGTTAGCTCCAACAGATTCCGGAGTAATAGGAAGGAAAAGGAAAACCATCAAGCCAACAAAAGCAATAATGAGACCAGGCACAACAAAGGACCAACCCCAACCATAGCGCAACGTTGCAGCAGCAATCAAAGACCCTGAAATGCTCCCAACGGAAGTGTGAGCATTCCAGATACCCATAATTAGACCTCTCTTCTTCTTTCCAAACCAGTTACCAATCACAGCAACCACTAAAGGCCATCCAGTAGATTGGAACAAGCCAGCAAGAATTTGTACCATCAAGAAATAGTAGAAACTATGCACATTTGACCAATAACCAACCCCAAAGAGTGACGTAAATATAGCAGTTCCAACCATCCCTATTGTCAAAAGGATCCTCAAATTCAACCTATCACCCAAATGTCCAGCAAAGTACATTCCAAAGGCATATACGGAGAGAAAAGCCAGATCAAGATCACCAAATAATGCAGTCCCATCTGCTCCATTGAATGGGGACCAACCATCTCCAAGTACTAATAGAAGTCTTCTTTTTCCAATAGGCTTGGTCAAATAAGTGATCCTCCATGGAGAAAATTTCAAGCCCACCTCAGAAGATTCTGGATCAAGGACACTCTGGACAATGCTCAGGGCTTTTCGAGCAACGTGAAAGCTAGTGTATGCAAAAAAAGTTACAACCCAGACAATGATCTGGTAGCTTTTGTAGGAAATCTTCCTTCTCTTTATGCACTCTAGGAATTGGATTCCAAGGGGTTTATGCTCGTTCTCAAAAGATGTTTCAGCTACTGAATCCATTTCTCGATTCTTAACTCAACTTTGTATAAAGAGGAATTGGGATTTTTACTTTTTCTGCAAGACTGAAGACAACAAGCAGAAGCAAGAAAAAGCTAGTGAGAATGCAAGTAAATAATTAAAGCTCAAAACTTGCAAACAGAACTTGTTACTTTAGATGAAAAATAAAATCAATTGTAAGAATATTCTCTCAAGGTTGTGTTAATTGAAGGACGGCATAAATGCTATTGTCACAGCATAAGTGAATAGCGTAAGCTCCCAAATTCAAAAGCAGAGGAAACGAGGAAAAGTGAAGAAAACAACGATAGTAAGTGGAAACAACTTTCTCTAGATTCTGCAGTCATCCGATGCTCAAAAGATTTATCATAAAAACCAGATGAAATTAGTGAGCTATCTTCAAAAGCTTCATCGGGAGTGCCACCTTGAATCATAAACAGACGTTGATGTGGTACAAGCACTCACACTGGTTTTGAGGTTCAGATGCTTCTCCATCTTCTCAAGTTTAATGTCTCTTAATGTGCAACTTTCCTCTCCTCTGTTCTTCATCGTAGCCGCTTGCCATTACTGCCATGCTGTTCCAGCCAGGTCCCACCTGATCTATTAAAATTTGATTTATTCATTTGGTTATGATATATGAAGACAACATGTAACATCGAAATTGACATGAATCATCTGTCTGTGTAGCTGTTCCATTCAAGCACATGATTTGAGTCTGACACCATCAATACATGAGAACGATATAGCCTCAATTATACAGTATAAGGATAAGGTGTGTCCGTGTACCTAAGAAAACAGTATTAAGTTCTTCCAATTACAGCCTGTCAATAGTTAAAAATGTAAAACCATGGTTACACACAACATGAAGTAGCATCTCTTTAATGTTGTACACTTCTGAAAGTAATGCACGTGTAAAATGATGATATAACAATATTAAGTTCATCCACCTACAGCCTATCAATAGTTAATTAATACATGTAAAACCATGGTTACAAACCAACATGAAGTAACATCTTCATAATGTTGTACACTTCTGAAAGTAATGCAAGTGTAAAATGATGATATACAACTAGAAGAGACAGACGAATAAAGAGAGAAACGAAAAAGTGAAGATTTGCAAAGCAATGACGCACCTAAATCACTCTTAGTCTCGAGGAACAGGTCGTGTGGGCAAATACGAGAGAAGTAGTAGGCACAAACCTCCCTTAAGTCCCAGGCAATCTCCTTGTACCATTTCCTTTCTTTAGCCAAGAAATTACCATCAAAATATTCACCATTTTCACAAATCATCAAACTCCAAGTAGTAAAAATCAATGGCAAACCTGTTCATTAGGCAATCAACACTTGAATAACAATAATGAAAAAAAAAGAAGAAGATCTAAGTGCCAAAAGAATTAGGGTTTATGGACTGTACCAGCGATCTTGAGTTCGTCCAGCATCGCTCGCTGGATGTCCATTAATGGTTCTGACATCATTGAAGTTTTTAGCCAGTTCTGAATCTCGATAGAAGGGGATTTATGGTTTGGACTTGGAGGAAACGATCTAGGGTTTTTGATATAGCCAAGATTTTAGTAACCATGGGAAGGGAAGACGAGATCATAAGATACAAGCGTAACTTTTGAATTTCTTGTAATTCGTCTCTTTGAAATAATGTATAATTGTATGCAGTGAATCTTTTAAAAATCAAATTAAAATTTAAATACATGAGATCTAAGATATAAAAAAATTGATTTGAATAAAATTAAAAAATATATATAATTAAAAATTAGAAAATTTTGAAATTTAATTAAAAATTATTTAATTAAAATTAATTTTTTATTTTTGATTATTAAAAGTTATTAAAAATTAATTGATTAATTAATAAACCAATCATTTTTAACAACAAGAATTATTAAAATAAATCAAACTAAAAATTAAAAACTAAATAAAAATTAGACAAATTAAAGTTTTTACTGGTTAAATTTTTTAATCAATTTTAGTTAAAATTTATATTAAGTTATTTTAATAAAAATATTACAAAACTTATGTATCTTTTATCAAATATTTTAAACATACTATTATTTAGAAAAATCAAATAAAAATTTAAACTTTAATATAAAGTTTATATAAACTCTCACACTTTAACTTTTATGAAATAAACTTATTAAAAATAAATAACTAAACCGTTCGTTAAATATAATTTACAAATTTAAGATTTATTTAACAAATGTTAAATTTGAAATGTGAATGTGAAATGTAATTTATACTAAGGACTATGAACATAAGTAAATAAGTTTTCATTGTTAGAAAAGAAATATAATCTAAACTTTGTCATAGACTCGATGTTAATTGAAAAAAAATCTATCTTCACTTAATTTTGAAATATTAGTTTGGAATTTAAAAAAGAAACTAAAATATTATATTTTTCAATTTTAAAAAAATAGTTATTTAAATTTTCAATATTATATTTGTATTATTTATAAATTTTAAATAAAAAATAACAAAAACTCTATGCTCCCTAGTATGTATTATGCTCTACTTCATAATTATTTGGAGTATTTAATATTTTTAATTTATTAATAATAAAATTCATATGTAGTATAAATACAATAAGTAACAATGGAGTAAAAATACTAATATGATAAGCTCACCACATTATTCATATTAACGAAAAATCTAATATAAGACTATTTTTGCTAAAAATTAAAATTAAAATATTTTAATATTACTTTTTATAGTTTAGATTAGTATCACAAAATTTAAAAAAGTCTGGAATTTCTTATAATTAACTATAATTTCTTAAAATTAATAAGTAAATTTTGATATAATTAAAATTAGAAATGACAATGAATCAGACAAGGTCGGCCCTACTTAGGCCATACCTCAACTCAAGACTTGATCAATCCAAGATACCCAAAGCTTGATTTAACTCAACCTGATTAAATTTTTTAAAAATTAACAAAACCGAATAAAATATCTTAGGGCCTACTTAGACCATACCTCAACTCAAGACTTGATCAATCCAAGATACCCTTAAATTTTTTAAAAATTAACAAAACCGAATAAAATATCTTAGGCCGGGCTTAGACATGTTGTCCTTAGATATCAAAAACTTAATCTCAAAGCTCAGCCAACTCGGCTAGACCCCTCGAGATCGATTCGGACCGAGCTTAGGCCTAATGTTATCCCTAACTGGGATTAGATTTAAGTCTAAAAATGTTTTGGACTTCAAGTCGGTGATTCAACTCAAATCCATTTTGATGTTTGAGTGTACTCAGTTTCGGACCTACTACCCTCAACTTAACCATTCCGGGCCCAGATTGGGCCATTTGATTTTTAAGTATTCAATACTACTGCATTCACAACCTGTGGTCCAGAGTGCTTGGATTAGATACAGAGAAAACCAGTAACACACAAAAACCATCTGGTAAGTGAAGAGCAAAATAACATTGTCCAACCACATGTAATAGTCTTGTAAGAATTATCCAAAAAACTAGCTTCTGTGGCTCTGATTTTTAGTTTCGATGATACGATTACCACTCGCCAAGCTATCCAAATTCCAGCAGAAGCAATGTTCAAATCCATTCTGCGAACTCCTCCTCATTAACCACGAACTAAGCTTCTCACTACAAGCAAAACCATGAACGACACAGTCGACAAGCTTGTCATCTTCCTGGCAAAGAGAGACGGTATAGACAAGCTCGTGAAGACATTCCAGTACGTCTCCAAGCTTGTGCACTGGCACGTCGAAGCCACAGACCCTGAACTTGCTCAGCGGTTCAAGAGCTGGGAGGTTGCTTCAGGACTTAGCAGAAAAGCTTTTAGAACTGGCAGGTTTCTCACAGGCTTCAATGCTCTGAGAAGAAGCCCTGGATCCACCCCAGGCTTCAAGTTCTTGGCTGTTCTCGCTAATGCTGGAGAGATGGTGTATTTCTTCTTCGACCACTTTCTTTGGTTATCGAGAATCGGAACTCTTGATGCGAAGCTGGCGAGAAGGATGAGCTTCGTTTCAGCTTTTGGCGAGTCTTTTGGGTACGTGTTTTTCATTATTGCTGATCTTATTATGATCAAGGAGGGATTAGCAGCAGAGAGAAGACTTGTTTCTTCTTCTTCTTCTTCTCCAGAGAAAGATTCCAAGGAACTGAAACAAAGCATAGGCAAGGTCAGAGGTGACAGAATCATGAGGTTCATGGCTGTGGCAGCTAATGTGGCAGATTTGATCATAGCACTTGCAGATATTGAACCAAACCCTTTCTGCAATTATACAGTAACTCTTGGTATCAGCGGGTTGGTCTCTGCTTGGGCTGGTTGGTACAGAAACTGGCCCTCCTGAACGAAGAAGAAGAAGAAGAAGAGACTAATCACCATGTCTTGTAAATGGAAGATTTCCTTTATACCTTGTTGTTGTGGCAATGGCAGTTGATGTTATAGTTGAGCTGAACTTGAAGAATTTATAAGAAAGAATAGATATCAAATACAAGATTAGGGGTGATCACATTCATACCAATATTCTTATCCCTTCTAGTGACTCTGGAAATGTGCTTATATTAGTAGAGCTTTTGTTAGTAGAGTTTTTCTGATAAGAGTTTTTCTAAGAAGTCAGTTAATTCAGTCAATTGTTTGACTATCAATTAAAAAAATAACTTTTTAAAAAGAGCTTCATATAATAGACTATTTGGTAAGCTAGTTGAACGGTTTAAAAGTGAAAACTTTGAACTGATCAATTTTTTAGTTTAGTTTTTAATTTTTCTGATTTAGGATAAAAAATTTTATTATGAAATATTAATCAAGTTATTAATTAATAGGTCAATTTTTACAAACTAGTTAGTTTTTATAAACTAAAATAAATAAATAAATTTCATTTAATAATCTATTTTTAGTTAAACTTTAATTTTTCAATAATTAAAAAAATCTTTTTATATCATTTTTAAGTTTATTTTTTCTTTAACCAATTTTATGATAGTTTAATAATGATTGAATATTTTAAACCTTAAATTTTTATCATATTATGACCCGATTTTGAAAACATTGCTATATTCTTAAGACAAATCATATCTTAATAAGAAGATAAGTGTTATAAATCAAGTCTAATTAGTACCTTAATTACTTAGAATACTTACTTAGAATACTCCCTAAGTAGTGAAATTAATTCTTAAAAGGAAAAAAATATTATAAAATGGGAATTTAAAGACAACTTTAAGTGGAGTAATTAGAATTTGACGTGGCGGTCAGTTATTGGTCTAATGACGTGGTAAAACAAATGTTTGACCGCATAGAATAATCTCCGGCTACAAGCAGTTGAAGTCGAAGTTGACCTTGCAACGCCTCGTTGCGTTCGGAGAAGAGATTCAGATCGCCACCAAATCAAGATCTCGGCTATTTCAGTTGAAAGTGGTGAGATTTTCTGGGCGATCCAATGGCGGAGGGAAGTGGGTCGCACTCGCGATATGTGAAGTTGACTAAAGAGCAAGCCGCTGTTGAGGACATCAAGCCCGGCGAGCTTAATCAGCCCATCGACGTTCCTCAGGTCTGTTCCTCTACCATTTCTTTGAGATTTGATTTGGCTTAATTGTTTCAATTTAGCTGAATTTGGAGAATTTGTTTGTTTGTTCTGTTGAAATTTTGGCAGTTGAACGTTCGGAAATGCAATGAATGTGGACAGCCACTGCCCCAAGACTTTGAACCTCCGGCGGATGAACCCTGGACTACCGGAATTTTCGGCTGCGGCGAGGACACTGAAAGTTGTAAGTTTTTATTTTTATTTTATTAATTTCAGTTTTCTCTGTTTATTTGTTGCGTCAATTGCATAGAGCTTGTGCCTTGTGGTCTTGATCTCTTGCATCAAAGGCATTGGTCGAATTATCTGAACTTTTCTGCCTTTTATGTTTTGGTAGTTAGAAAATTGTGCTCATTTCTAGGATATGTCCAATTTTGCTGATCCTGAAAGAGGGCAAATTTCGAGTGTCTTGATCATGATGATTTTACTTTAGCTTCTTTGAATAGCATCTTCTATCAGAGTTCTATGCAATTGAAAGCTTTCAATTTCTTTTGTACTCTTGACATGTCTGTCTCTAGGTTCATAGCCAGTGTTGTGGATGAGCCCTGGTGATGGTTACCCTCTTTCATTTCTTCCACAGGCTGGACAGGGCTGTTTTGCCCTTGTGTTCTATTTGGACGAAATGTGGAGCAGCTTAGAGATGATACACCTTGGACGACACCATGTATTTGTCACGCCGTTTGCATTGAAGGCGGCCTTGCACTTGCCACAGCAACTGTGGTATTCCCCGGTATTCAACCCAGGACAATGTTTCTTATTTGTGAGGGTTTACTTTTCGCTTGGTGGATGTGTGGCATATATACCGGTCTTGTTCGGCAATCCTTGCAGCGAAAATATCATCTTAAGGTAACCTGAGAATCTGCTTATGTTGCTGCTAATCTATGCTGATACTTTCAAAAGTTGAGTTTTATATTCAACAGGCCAATTGGATATTACTCGCTACTGTTTACAACTGCCACCCTCAAACTCTTTAAGTTTTTTATTTAATTTGATCCCTGCTCTAGGGTTAGAATGTTGTTTTTGCTATTTACCTTAATGGAACTATAGTTTTTTTCAATTGCTAATCACTGATATGGCTTGGCATGACTAAGATTTGACAACTTCAAACTTGGTGGTTAAATCAACTTGAAAGGCAACAACAAACTGAATACACTTACTAGGTACATTGCATCACACGTAAATTTGTACTTGTTAAACTAAAAGAAAACAACCAAAAACAAAAGTGAAGCAATGTTTTAGAACCTGATGAATCAACATGGTCTAGAACTGTTCCGAGAAGGGTTTTTCTTCCTAGAAGAAGGTTGGTACTTGATATGTGGAGCTTTCTGCTTACTTGTACATTATTTTTGTGTGACACAGAACTCGCCGTGCGATCCATGCCTGGTCCACTGCTGTATGCACTGGTGTGCTTTGTGCCAGGAACACAGGGAGATGAAGGGCCGTCTATCGGACAACTTTGCCGTGCCAATGACCATTGTTAATCCTCCCCCGGTTCAAGAGATGAGCTCTGAGAATGAAAATAGGG
Source organism: Erythroxylum reticulatum (assembly GCA_025504915.1). Classification (NCBI taxonomy): domain Eukaryota; kingdom Viridiplantae; phylum Streptophyta; class Magnoliopsida; order Malpighiales; family Erythroxylaceae; genus Erythroxylum; species Erythroxylum reticulatum. The sequence goes on along the minus strand of JANSVA010000007.1, from coordinate 32,236,838 downwards.
AGCCCAACCAATCCACCGAAAAGGGTACCAGTTTGGAGATGCAGGCTTTGTGAAATCCACCATTAGCACAAATTGGAATTCAGAAGCAAAAATGGATACCCAAGAAACTCATCTATCCCCTGTTGATACACTTTTTTCTGGAGAGCTCACATTTTGACTATGTTATTACCTTCATATTTTGGTACATGCACGTACCATTTATATTTTTGTTTGCACACTACGGTATATGCTGTCATATACTGAACACACTTTCTTCTGCATTTACCCTTCTGATTCCAAGTGCGTGGAAAGTGGAAACTGAAATTACATGGTCTCTCTCTTTATATATACTACAAATCTCTGTTTTCCCTATGCTATATTATTGAAGAATGCATATAATGGTTAACTGGTGACTGTATTTAGGTCGAGTGCTTTGACCTATACAGGCTGTGTCCATTCAACTCAAAAAAAGGCTGAATCAAAGTGTCATCCTATCCGGGTTCGGACTTGGAAGGCCGGCCCGGTTAAGTCCGAACAGATCAATATTAGTAAAACAATATCATTTTAAGGGGTTGGAGTGTTTGATCCATAGCCTCTGCAGACGTACCTGATCAAATCTTTTACTCACTGTCGTGTTTGGCATTCTAAAGAACACAAAGAAGCGATAGTCTGACTTGTCATTCTTAAACACAGACAGAGGACACTTACCTAGTCAAAGTAACAGTTTAAACATTTTCAAACACTATCTAACAACCCAACGGCAAACTTCCAGTCTCTGTCCTCCTCTCTCGCTCTCTTGGACTCACCGACTTATTTCAACTTTCATTTCATGGAGAAAAGACCAGAGTCAGAGAATGGAAACAGGCTTCGATGAAAAAGAGAATTGGTGCACTGTCTGAAGACAAATCAACAAGAAATTACAGATTAATTTCATAATTAATTAATACAATTAGATTAACCTTATAATTGCAACATGTTAGATTTAAAAATTGGATAGATAATTACCTGAAAATTGAGGAACAATTGAGTCCATTCTTGTTTCTGTGAAGCGAAGTGACAGAGATGTAAATGATTGATTACTGTTATTTCAAACCTTAATTAAAAACCCGTACAGTTCTCAATGAGGTGATTGTATTTAAGGTCGGCTAGCAGTAGGACTTTCTGTGCACTGCAAAATATGGGTCAAGCCTACCCATCATAGCAAGTCCATGAATATAGGCCCAATGACACTTATGAGAAAAGTACCATTGACATCTAATTAATCGGAATTTATAAAAAATTATGATTATTATGCTAGTCCACAAAATTATGATAAAATTATATCATTCTCACGCGTGGACAGTATAACCAATATCAATGAACAACAGAAACAAATTCTCAGATTAATATAATAATAGGTGGCCATAATAGGATATCAAAATAGAGTCAACAATCTCTTAATCATAAGTCCAAAATGAGGTTACAAGTACCTTAACAGTATAGAAATTAGACCTAATAAGAGTACTGACAACATATATGCAAGATACCCATACCTTGATGACCTAAACAGAATGTGTCATAAGGAAATGCACACAAAATGGTGATTCGTTTGTGTAAGTCCAAACAAAATTGGCATAAGCATCCACCCAAGATGCTAATTGAGATTTAACAAAATATATCAGAATAACAAAATAAGACTAGGTACAAAATATCTCCAATAAAATGCCATATATATACAACCATTTAAATATATCTGTGCAGTATTTTAATAAAGTATATGACAATAACAATAATAGTAACAAGTATAAGCAAAAGTCTTTAGATTAAACAACAAAATAGTCAAATACAATGTTGCTATAAAAAATAACATAAAAGACAAACTCCCACTAATCCAAGGCATCAAAAGATCTAAATAGATCTATATGGGTTACATGATTCACAAAAGCCTTAACAGTCAAGCCTTTGGTTAGAGGATTTGCTACCATAAGATCGGTGGGTATATGCTCTATACAGGTTTGAAACTCCTCAACCTTCTCTCTAACAAACATATACTTTGTATCAAAATGCTTCGAACACTTTGAGTTCTTGCACATTTGAGAGAAGCCCACCACAGCAAAGTTATCACAATATATGGTTAGAGGTATGGAAATACTCTCCATAAGATGAAGCTCAGAAATGAAATTTGTCAATCGTATTGCCGGTTGAGTAGCTTCGTAATAGGCCACATACTTTGCCTCTATAGTTAAAGTTACTGTAAGTGTTTATTTAACACCTTTCTAAGATACAACTCCTCCAGCAAGTTTAAAGATATATCCTGATGTGGATTTGTAATCATCAAGGCAGCCACCATAATCAGAATTATAATAACCTATCACCTCAAGGTGATCAGAGATCTTTTAAGTGAACATGTAATCTTTAGTACCTTGTAGAAACCTCAGAACTTATTTCGCAGCTTGCCAATGACCTACACTAGGGTTGCTCAAGTATCTCCCAAGTACACCAACAACAAAAGCAACATCCGGAAGTGTACAAACTTGAGCATACATAAGATTGCCAACAACAGAAGCATATGGGACCTTTTCTATCTCTAACTTATCTTTATCATTTTGAAGACACTAGCTATTCGAGAGGTCGTCACCCTTTTGGATGGGTGCACTGCAAGGATTACAAGTCTTCATTTTGAATCAATTCAAGATCCTTTCAATACAACTTTTCTGAGACAAATCAAGAACACCACGAGATCTATCACGATGAATTTCAATGCCCAGAACAAAAGTAGCATCGCTAAGATCTTTCACATTAAAATGAGCTGTCAACATTTGTTTAGTCTAAGAAAGAAAACCCATATCATTACTGGATAAAAGAAAGTCATCAACATATAAGACAAGAATAATGAATTTTCTCCCACTATTCTTCAAGTAAATGCATTGATCAACAACATTTTCCTTAAAGCCAAAGGAGTCAACAATTTGGTCAAACTTTAAGTTCCATTATCTGGAGGCTTGTTTTAGCCCATGAATGGATTTTCTCAATTTGCATACTATGTGTTGCTTACCTTTCTCAACAAAACCAGCAGGCTAATTCATAAACACATCTTCATACAAATCACCATTTAGGAAAGTAGTTTTCACATCCATTTGATAGAGCTCTAAATCAAAATGAGCAATCAAACCATCACAATATGTAATGAATCTTTAGTAGAGATCGGGGAAAAAGTCTCTTTATAATTTATACCTTCCCTTTGGTTATACACCTTAGCAAAAAGTCTGGCTTTGTACATTTCTATCTTACCTCCAGCATCACGTTTAGTCTTAATGACCCATTTACACCTAACAGTTTTACAACCATTGGGTAATACCACCAAATCCCAGAGCCATTCATACTCATAGAAGCCGGCTCATCTTCTATGGCTGCCAACCATTATGAACTACGAGGACAAGAAATGACATCCTAAAAAGAAATTGGATCTGAGTCTTTAATTAAATTGAATTCATGCTCCTCCAAGTAAATGTAATAGTCTCGGACTTTAGAAGACTTAGTGGATTTAGGAATCCTTTCGAATATCCTAGGTGGAACTACAATCACATCTGGGACTTAAGTATCAATGCCAACCTGTTGAGGAATATCAACATCACTTCCTGGATTAACCATATCATCATGAATCAGAGGAAATTGAATTGCCTCAGGATGAAAAACAACAGGTGTAGGAACAACAATACGATCCTCTCTGAAATCAACAACACGAGATTCATGTCTTTCATTATGTTCCATGTCTCCTTCAAAATATACAGCCTGATCCAATTCAACGACATTAGTAGTGTGATTCGGATAATAGAATCTTGAACCTCTTGAGCCAGTACAATAACCAATAAAATAACTTAAAATAGTTCTAGGATCAAGCTTCTTCAGTTGAGGATTATAAGTCCTTACCTTAGCTTTACAGCCCCAAACACGGAAATGCTTCAAACTAGGCTTCTTGCCTAATATAAGCTTAAAAGGATTCTTTGGTATAGATTTAGCAGACACATGATTGAGAACATAAACAACAGTTTTCAAAGCATCACCCCACAAGAACTCTGGTAAGGTGTAGTGACTAAACATGCACCTAACCATCTCTATGAGAGTATGATTTTGTATCTCTGCAATCCCATTTTGTTGAGGAGTCCTAGGCATGGTATATTGCACTTCAACTCCACAATCCTGCAAGTATCTAACAAAAGGGCCAAGGTTTCTACCCGTTTCATCATAATAATCATAATACTCACCAACTCTATCAGATTTTTCACATTTGATCTGCTTACCAAGTTGCAATTCAATAACATTTTTCAGTGCTTTAAAAGTATCCAAGGATTCAGATTTTTCATGCAACAATTTAATCCAACCATACCGAGAAAAAACATCAATGATGGTGATGAAGTAACTATAGCCTCCCATGGCAATAGGAGTAATGAGTCCACAGATGTCTATATGAATTGTCTATAATGGTTCCTCCTTCCTAGTCATTTTCTCCTTTCTTACTTTAGTTGTAAACTTCACTTTTATGCAATCAACACAAATGTCAAAATCAGAGAAGTCCAGATTATGTAAAATAGTTTCCTTAATCAACCTCTCCATTATCTCCTTAGATATATGTCCTAACTGTTTATGCCATAACATAGAAGATTTTTCAGTAACTCTCCCACGTTTCTTTCCAACAAAAACATTAACATCATCATGTGGTTGGTCAAAACTAGAAGAATTAGCAATTAGCATAAACTTGGAAGGCCGGCCCAGTTAAGTCCGAAAAGATCAATTTAGTAAAACAATATCATTTTAAGGGGTTGGACTGTTTGATCCATGGCAAACACATGGCATTATTAGTATCTCAATCTTCGTAGCCTCTGCAGACGTACCTGATCAAATCTTTTACTCACTGTCGTTTTTGGCATCCTAAACAACTCTGACTTGTCATTCTTAACCATAGACAGATCTGTCTGTCTTTTTTAACCAAAGTTATGAATAGTATATCAGATTTAGTATTAGATTAAATTCTAGAACGGTACTATATCGGTATCAATTAATATTGGATATCATTTCGGGTAATTTTTTAAATTTATAAAATAGTCCTTAAAATTTGTAAAATAGTTCATTAGTATATTGTACAATTGTATTGTATATTTTACTAGTTTACTGTTTACATCAACCATGTTTTCAAAAATGGTAATAATAAATAATAATGACAATATGAAATAAAAATAAATTTTAAATATTTCATATATAAATAATAACCACAATTAATATAAACAAAGACAATAATCATCATACAAGTATAAAATTAAGAATAATATAAAATATTTAAAATATTACAATAATACAATTTCATCATTTTAATAAATAATATTACA